>OY731406.1:48117805-48163783 GCA_963425845.1 Sphenostylis stenocarpa
TATAGGACATCAAAAACATAAAAACATTGCATGCATAAAATGTTTTTAGATCAGGTCCTATTACTCCTTTCAAAAAATAACAAAAAAGCAATAAAAATACAAAAAATGAAAATTTTCTCTTCCGCGAAACGAGACCGCCGTCTCGTTGCACCAGACCGCCGTCTCGTTGTCAGCAAGAAACGAGAACGCCGTCTCGTTGCACCAGACCGCCGTCTCGTTGTCGGCAAAAACGAGAACGTCGTCTCGTTGCACCAGACCGTCGTCTCGTTGTCGGCGAAAACGAGAACGCCGTCTCGTTGCACCAGACCACCGTCTCGTCCCGGAAGAGAAACGAGACCGCCGTCTCGTCCACCCAGACGGCGGTCTCGATCTGAAATTTTTCCCTATATATAGGGGGCGCGGCTTTGAACTCCCTCACAATCCACTTTGCCCCCAAAACCTCCTTTCCCTCAATTCCTGCACTCCCAAGCCCCCTCTAGTCAATATGTTTGGAAGAAGCGCTTCCGAGAAGAGAAGGGGCACCTGCTGGTGCTAGTAGTTCCGCAAGCACCGCTATCCCAGGACCCTTCACGGCTTACGCCACGAGCACCAGGCCCGTCTTGAGAATATCCGGACCTACCAGGTGGCACCCTATGCTCAAGCTGGATTTTAACATCCTGGCTGAGTTCGGATGGGAGGACGACGTCCGGGCCCACCTAGACAGCATTGGGTGGGGATTCCTGCTGCACCCACCACCTACACATGTTTACCCGCAGGCGGTGCTGGAATTTTTAGCCTCTGTCTCCTACTCCGAGAGCCCCTCCACTGTCCCAGGCCTACCACCCACTCAGATGGTAACCTACTTTATGAATGGGCAGTACCAGACTTCCACCCTCAAAGAATTCAACGTGGACATCGGGTTCATCCGGCCCGAGGAGGCCATGACCCAGGAGTACCGTGACGCCATCTGCTCACGGCCCGCCCACCTTACTGCTGCAGAGATGTGGCGCGAGCTCACGGGAGCCACCACATTGCCCACGCTGATGAGGGGATCTGCACTTCCCCCAGCACTCCGCATCTGCCACAAGCTGCTGGCTGGAACTATCCATGGGAGGAAAGAAAGTCAAGGCAAGATATCCCTCCCTGACCTCTTCATACTATACTGCATGAGCCAGAGGCGGCGCTGCAACCCCGGGTACTTCTTCCTGAGAGCCCTCAGGGACTTCGGGAACAGATCTGCGGGGGGCGTCCTCGTTGCTCCCTTCATCACCCCCTTAGCAGAAAGGATTGGGTGCCCTGGCCGGGAAGAGCTGGCCCATAACCTGCGACCCGAATCAATCGGCGGAACGATCTTGGTCAGCATGGGAATGCTGATCCGCAGAGGGAGCCAGCTGGCTCTCCACCCCACCCTGGATTTTGCCTTAGAGCTCCAGGATGTGATGCAGGCTGTGCCCACATCCCCTGGTTCCCAGCAGCAGCAGCAGCAGCCGCCGCCCCGGTATTCAGACGACTTTGCTGGCATGCACCTCCACATGGACGACCTGTGCCGGCAGCTCGATGGTATGACTGTGAGACAAGAACAGGCGTCCCAGAGGCGTGATCAGCTATTCCAAACAGTGGAGCAACTGTCCCAAAGGCAAGAGGCCTTTGACACCCGACTGGGGGAGATGTACCAGTACCAACAAAGCATGCGCCAGGATTGGGCGACTTTTCAGCAGAGGTACCAGGATGAAGTCCAAGAGATGGAGGACTTCAGATACCATATGTACCAGCATTACCCTCCCCAGGGATCAGGCCCAGAAGATAGCCCTTAGGGATAGTAGCTCCAAAAATAGGGTTGTAATAAAATTTTCCCAATAAATAAAATTTTACTTCATGCATCTTTTTTGCCACCCTTCCCAAAAGTCAGCGTAACAAAAAGAAAACTAAGAGTAAAAGACATACGCTCAATAAAAAAGCCAAAATCCTAAATCGCGAGAAAAGAGAGATAAACCGCGAGAAAAAGGCAGGATTAAGCCATCGCATCAACCAACAAAGCTTTGATCAAACAAGAGCTGAACAAAACCAAGATCCATCCAACCAGCCATGATTGGATGATCACTACCAAAAGAACAAAAACAAACGACCCCCGGCAATCAGCAAAGACCGATTGATCACCAACAAAATCCCCGGCATGGCCCGGATGACTATTCAAGAAATCAGAAAAGCAGTCAAATCTACACAAGCAGCACTCTCCAGGGAGTTGCGCCTGATCTGCGCTCGAGCCGGATCAGTAAGTCGCATTACCACCCTGATGGGGGGTTCATACCCATCCGGTCCCGCACAACGGACTGTACCACCCTGATGGGGGGTTCATACCCATCCGGTCCCGCACAACGGACTGTACCACCCTGATGGGGGGTTCATACCCATCCGGTCCCGCTCAACGGACTGTACCACCCCGATGGGGGTTCATACCCATCCGGTCCCGCACAACGGACTGTATCGCCCGATGGGGGCTCGTACCCATCCAGTCCCGCACAACGGACCGCAACTACCAGCTGATGGGGGGTTTATACTCATCAGCCGAAGGATCGGCTACGTCGGGAGTAGTATCCGGAGGTTCCACCACGTGTCCATCGAAGGGATCGGCTACGTCGAAGTAGTATCCTGGAAGTGCACGAGCACGGAAATCATTCCCCGAGAGTCGGCGCATGAGCCACCCGAGCAGATAGCCGCCACTACCACCAGTCCTACGCGGTGGACTGTACCAGCCGGATAGGGGTTCATACCTATCAACCAGCAAACGAGAAGCGCCTCACCGGCGCATGGGCCACATGAACTGTAAGCCGCCATTACCACCCTGATGGGGGGTTCATACCCATCCGGTCCCACACAACGAACCGTACCAGCCTGATGGGGGGTTTATACCCATCAACCGAAGGATCGGCTACGTCGGAAGTAGTATCCGGAGGTTCTACCACGTGTTCACCAAAGGGATCGGCTACGTCATAAATAGTATCTCGGAGGTACATGACCACAACATCTCCCCAGAGGATCATCCGCCACAAGACGGCAGTCCGAAGGGTAACCGGGCAAGAGGGTCAACTCCTTTACCTTCTTGTCAATCTGTCTGGCACAACAGGCCAACAGTCGACTAGTCAGGTAAAGGGGGGGCAGCTGTAGATCCCAAATCTTGCCCGGGCTCCAAATAAAGTCAGAAGATCCCCTATTTTGAAGACGGCTGAAGCCTAACAAGCCACTAGGAGAGACTATTAGGCTCCCGTACCAAGATAGGAAGATTTTTTGGGCCGAAAAATAAGTTTTCTCGCCTCGAAGGGACGAGACCGCCTTCTGGATGACCCAGACCGCCGTTTCGCCTCGCGTAGCAAGCGAGACCGCCGTCTCGTCTAACGAGACCGGGGTCTCGTCTAACGAGACCGGGGTCTCGTTGCCTACGAAAACGAGACGACGGTCTCGTTCACCCAGACCGGGGTCTCGTTGCCAGTAAAAAATGAGACGGCGGTCTCGTTCACCCAGACCGGGGTCTCGTTGCCAGTAAAGAACGAGACGGCGGTCTCGTTGGACGAGACCGGGGTCTCGTTGCCAGTAAAGAACGAGACGGCGGTCTCGTTGGACGAGACGGCGGTCTCGACCCTGTCAGACGAGACCGGCGGTCTCGCCATCTGACAGCGCGAAAACCTATAAATAGGGGCTCTCCCCCCCTCATTTTCACACACCACAGCTGCATAGCTCTCCCTTCTCTCTAGAACTTCTCTCTAGAATCCCTCCGACGCATTTCCGGAGTTTCTGAGTGTTTTAAAGAGTGATTTTCGGCGTTCGAGAGGTTTCCGACGTCTTGTAGAGTGAAGGGCTGCCATAAAGCACCCTATTTTTCCAAGAGAATTAATATAAAAAGCGTGCTTCGGAGGTTCAAATTCTCTCCTTCCACCTTTACCGCTTTTATTTTAAATTATGCAGTAGACAGTAGGGCCATGTAGTCATACTTTTAAATTCCGCAGAATAAAAAGGGCGAAAGTGTATTTTTCTAGTTTATCAATAAAATAAGCCGGCCTATCATAGGGAACCCGAAAGGGGCGTCGTAAAGGGACTAATACTCCCTTTGCACGTAACCAACTCCCTTACCCAACTCTGGTTCTAATGACCAAAGTTGGTTTTCAAAAACCAACGCCTTTTTAAAACCCCTTTTCCGATGTTTATGGTAAAAATATCGGTGGCGACTCCATAGAACCCAAAATAAATAAGTCCTTGGGTTAGCCCGGTTGTCGGACAACTCAAGGACACTTTTCGAAAACCTCGTCTCTAGGTTAGCCCGGTTATCGGACAACCTAAGGACGTTGTAACCACCAATAAAAACGTGAAAACAAGAGGGTCGATAAAACCATCGCGTCGCTCCGACCGCCTCGTTTTTTATGGCGGCGACAGCCAGGGAAGGTTGGGACGGCCGTCTCGACCTGTTTTGGCCAGCCTTTGTGTTCTGGGACCCCCGGGAAGCTTTCCTTTCTTTATTCGGACGTCGTTTGATGCCGATAAACGCCCGTTAAAGCTTTATCTTCATATAGGAAGTCTTCTTGGCCTTTATTGAGATGTCAGGCGAGCTTTGTCTTTGTTGTAGGAAGTATCTTTAGCCTTTATTGAGAGACCGGGCAAAATTAGGGGTCTACAGGGAGTATATAGGAACCTTCGAAGTAAGATTTTATAGTAAGTTCTTTGAAAGATGGTACTTTTTGGCAATCCCCATGCTCTACAATGATGATCGCTCTTCCTCGTAACACTATAGAACGTTTTCTAAGAACACTAATAAACTTTGGAAATGCTTCAGAGGGGTCCTAAGAGAGTAATTTGAAGATTTTACAGAAGGGAAAGTAGTAGAATGGTGTGAAAAGAGTGAGAAAGTCCCCCCCCTTTATAGGAATTCGCACCTATCAGGTCGGGACTGCCGTCTCGCCTGACAAGGTCGGGACTGCCGTCTCGCCAAATGAGACGGTGGTCTTGCCTTCAGCAAGTGGCGAGACGGTCGTCTCGTCAAACGAGATGGTGGTCTCGCCATTGGCGAGTGGCGAGATGGTCGTCTCGCCAAATGAGATAGCGGTCTCACCATTGGCAAGTGGCGAGACGGTGGTCTCGCCAAACGAGATGGTGGTCTCACCCTTAGCCGATGACGAGACGGCGGTCTAGCCAAACGATACGGCAGTCTCGACCCTTTGGGTGGAATTTCTTATTTTTCCTATACAAAAATCCTTCCTATTCTAATATGGGGCCTGTAAACCCCTAATTTTGCTCGGCCTCTCAAAATAAAAGCTAGGGAAACTTCACACGAAAATAAAGTTCACCCGGCTTCCTATCAAAAACTAAGAAAAACCTCCCGCAACAAGACGGAGTTCACCCATCCATACAATAAAGACTAAGGAGACTTCCTACACAAAGATAAAGCTCGCCCGGCATCTCAACAGGGATCAAGAAGACTTCCTACACGAAGATAAAGCTTCAACGGACATATATCGGCATCAATCTACGTCCGAAAATAGCAAAGAAAGCTTCCCGGGGGTCCCAGAACACAAGAGCTGCTGAAAACAGGTCGAGACAGCCGTCCCAAAGTTGGGACGACCGTCCCAAAAAACCTAGGACAGTCAAGACGGCCGTCCCAAATGACACTGGCCGTCCCACACTTCCAGGGGTGGAGTCAAGAACAACAAATTCAAATGGGACGGCCGTCCCAAACACAACAGGTCGTCCCAGATTGGCTCAGTGCAAATTTGGCAGTTGGGACGGCCGTCCCAACCCAGACGGCCATCCCAAAGTTCCAGGCGAAAAAAGGCTATAAATAGGAGGCCCTTAGGTCATTCTCCACACCCCAGACAACTCCAAGACTTGTCTTCTTCTCTCCCTCCTTCGAATGATCTCTCTGATTGCCTTTAATAGGTAACAATCAGTTAAGGAATTTGTATTCCGACATTCGATTCTTCTAGAAAATTTTAGGAGTCGATATTATTTTCGAGAGCAGAGTCATTGTAGAGCGAAGGATTGCCGCAAAGCATCCTCTGTGTAAAAGACTTATAATATAAAGCTTGCTTCGGAGGTTCTTCTCAATTCTCTTCTCTTTTACTGCTTTATTTATTGCTTTTTGTATGCAATGTAGATAAAATCATGTAGATAGCCATATTTAAATACTGTATGAATAAAGGAGGGTAATAGCGTAATTTCTCGTAATCTTTACTTAAATGAATTAATCCGTCATAGGGAACCCGAAAGGGGCGTTGTGGGGTGCTAATACCTACCCCACACGTAACTAACTCCCTTACCCGACTCTGGTTATAATGGCCAAGTTTGGTTTTTATTAAAATCAATGTCTTTTTATCCTTTTCCAATGTTTATGGTCAAAACATTGGTGGCGACTCCAAAACAACCCCTTTCGAAAACCTTGCTTCTATTAGAGGATAGTTCAGCGTTGAGCGCCTCGGAAGCAATGAACATATTTTTAACAAAAAACGTGAGTCTCAACCATCTTTTCGCGACCGCTCACATTAACGTTCGAGATGTCCCTGGACGTCGGAACGGACGGCGGCGACATGGCCTATTGATCAATCCTAGGGACCTTTTAGACCTTGCCCATCTTCGAACAGAAGTCTTCTACTCTTTATTTTGAGGTCGGGCAAGATTTGGGATCTATAGGGAGTTTCATTCGACCAGTTATTACCTGCTTTAATAGTCATTATGACCATTGAAGCATGCTAATGGAAAATTTCCTTCAATCAAAGGAATATTGGGAGTTGATTGATTCTAGATATGTAGCTCAAGCAAGCATAATAATACCAATAGAATCACAACAAAAGAAGACTGATGAGATGAAGTTAAAAGACCCAAAAGTAAAGAATTATCTCTTTAAGTCAATTGATCAAGTTGTCCTTGACATTATTCTCAAGAAGGACACATCTAAAGAAACATGGGATGTTATGAAGAAGTTTGAAGGGAATGCAAGGGTGAAAAGGTCCCATCTTCAAGCTATCCGCAGAGAATTTGAAATTCTTGAGATGAAGTCTGGTGAAGGATTGACATAGTACTTCTCTAGAGTCATGGTTATTTCCAACAAAATGCGAATTTATGGACAAGATATATCAGATGTTAAAGTGAGGGAAAAAAATGTGCGCTTGTTAACTAAAAAATTTAACTATATTGTATGTTAATTGAGGAGTCAAAGGACATTGATGCCCTTTCTATTGAGGAGTTATACAAATAGTTGATAGTACATGAACAAAAATTCCAAAGGAACAATGGTGAAGAACAAGCTCTGAAGATGACCTTTGAAAGAGGAAAGGGTCGTGGTCGAGGCAGAGGAAAAGGAAGAGGTAAAAGTCGAGCAAACTTCAAAAAGGAAATCATAATGTGTTATTAATGTCATCAACTTGGACATTTTCACTACAAATGTCCTTAAAATAAAGAAGCACATTATGCGGAGATTGATAAAGAAGAAGAAATGTTTTTGATGTCCTATGTGGAGATGTATGAGGTTAAAAGAGAAGATGTTTGGTTTCTTAACTTAGGTTATACCAATCACATGTGCGGTAATCAACCTCTTAATGCAATTGATGAAAAATTCTGCCATTTTGTAAAGTTAGGGAACAACTCCAAGATGAATGTGACAAGAAAAGGAAATGTGAAATTGTTGCTCAATGGGGTTAGTTTTATTATTAGTTATGTTTATTATATCCTTGAGTTGAGCAATGTCGCCGCCGTCAAAACGAGGGCGGTCGGAGCGACGCGATGGTTTCGACCCTCTTGATTTTCGTGTTTTTTGTTGGTGATTACAACGTCTTTAGGTTGTCCGATAACCGGGCTGAACCTAGGGGCGAGGTTTTCGAAAAGGCGCTCTTGGATTGTCCGATAACCGGGCTAATCCAAAAGCTAGTTTTGAAAGGTTCTGTGGAGTCGCCACCGATGTTTTTACTGGAAACATCGGAAAAGGAGTTAGAAGGCGTTGGTTTTCGAAAAACCAACTTTGGTCGTTAGAACCAGAGTTGGGTAAGGGAGTTAGTTACGTGTAAAGGAAATGTTAGTTCCTTTACGACGCCCCTTTCGGGTTCCCTATGACAGGCCAGCTGTTTTAAAAAATATCTAAACTGGTGAAAATTATGCTTTTACCCTTTTATTTTGCAAAATTTAGAATTACGACTACATGGCCCTAGCAGCTATCGCACAATTTAAAATTGAAGCGGTAAAAGTAGAGAGGGAGAATATAAACCTCCGAAGCATGCTTTTCTATTAATTCTTTAAAAAAAGGGTGCTTTGTGATAGCCCTTCACACTACACAGCGTCGGAAACTTCTCGAAAACGCCGAAAAACACTCACAGAAACACTCAGAAGCTCCGGAAATGCGTCGGAGGGATTCTAGAGAGAAGATCTAGTGATTTTCTAGAGAGAAGGAGGAGAAACTGTGTGGAAATGAGGGAATGGAGCCCCCTATTTATAGTTTTTCGCACCTGACAGGTCGAGACTGATAGTTGTTTCGCAAGCGTACGGAGTATCGCGTAATAAAAAGTTATCGTTCCCACAAAGATTGTGCCCAAGTACCGGTACACAGTGATTCAATTATCTAAACAAATCGTTTCAAATAGAATATATTGCAAAATGAATAGAAAACCAAAAACTATTGACAAGAGACTCAAGGTGAAAACTTTCTTAGGAGTCGGTAGGTTTATATGTTACGTATTCAATTTAAATCAATTCGTTTCCCATTATTTAACTTCTATTTCTAAGGTGAATTTTCCTTAATTGATTAATGTATTCCTCTCGAAACCCCACTAACGTACCTAATTACCGAAGAACAACGTTCAATTCGTTAAGTAGATCCTTTACGCTTTATGAAAATCCAATTACCCCTCAAAGAGTTTTGTCTACTTTCGTAACCCAAATCCCTAGGTTCAATCCCATGCTTTTCTAATGATATATCGATCTCTCAATCATCCACATCATTTAAATTCATCTAACCTTATCTCTAAGCCATTAGAAGCTTTAGGTTCTCATGGAAATGAATAGAAAACAGAAATTCAATAAAAGAGAAATTCAAAGTATTCAAAATTGATACATAAACATATTCCCCCTAATCCCAAGAATGAGATTTAGTGTGCCATAGAAATGATGATTACAATCCACAATACAATAAATCAAACCCTAACATAAGAGAAAAGTAGAAATGAGATAGGAAGTTAGAGAATAGAAGAGAAGTTCTCACTATCTCCTCTGTAGCTTCTTCAATTTCCCTCTTGATAGAAGGAATCGTTCTCCCTCTTTTGCTCTGGTTTTCTTCAAATTTCTTTTTGGGAAAAACGCCTCTCGTCTTCGTGTCTCTTTTGTGTCCCATAACTTCTTTTTTAATATCTTTTATGCTCAAAAACCGCTCCTCTAATTCAGGGAAAATGTAAAACGTGCAGAATCCACTGGTAGTGGGAAAAACCCACGGCCAGTGGATCGTGACAGGGGCCCAATACTTTTTTTCCAGTGAAGTCCACGGGTAGTGGGAAAAACCCACGGCCAGTGGATCGTGACAGGGTCCAATACTCATTTTCCAGTGAAGTCCACGGCCAGTGGGAAAAACCCATGGCCAGTGGATTTGTTTTACGCCACAGTGCCATTTTCCAGTGAAGTCCACTGCCAGTGGGAAAAACCCACTGCCAGTGGATTTCACTTAACTTCACCAAAAATGCTCTTTAACAATGCTTTAAGGCCCTGAAGTGTTCTTTTCTCTTTTCTTTTACAATGCAATCCAAGGTTTTATTTTTGTGCTTTTAGTGGCTTGAATTCCTTTTCATCCAATGCTTCATCAAATGCTTCCCATTTCCAAGTTTATAAACCTATAACAAAGCTATTCCTACAAAACTGAGACACCCAAATAACATGTGTGGAATGAAGGAAAACAATTGGAATTAAGGGGAATTCTAACACAAATAAACTAGAAAACTTAAATAAAGCGCCATTAAAAATAATGCAAACTAGACACTTATCAGAGACCGCCGTTCCCATCTGACAAGGTCGAGACCGCCGTCTCGCCAGTCGGGACCACCGTCTCGTCTTGCAAAAGTGGCGAGACCACCGTCTCACCCTTCGTAGGTGGCGAGAACATTGTCCCGGAAAGCGAGACCGCCATCTCGCCATTCGCAGGTGGCGAGACCGCCATCTCGCCAAACGAGACGGCGGTCTCGATTTCGAGACGGCGGTCTCGTCCCCAAAAACGCGAGAAACCTTATTTTTGTGCCAAAGATCCCTCCTATCCTAGTATGTGGCCTAATAGTCTCTCCTAGTGGCTTCTTAGGCTTCATCCATCTTTGAATAAAAGGTCTTCTGCTCTTATTATGAGGTTGGGCAAGATTTGGGGTCTACAACTGCCCCCCCCCCTTTACCTGACTAGTCGACTGTTGGCCTGTTGTGCCAGACAGAGTGACAGGAAGGTAAAGGAGTTGACCCTTTTGCCCGGTTACCCTTCGGATGTCCCGTCTTACGGCGGTTGATCTTCTGGGGAAAATTTGTGTTGTGCACCTCCAGGATACTACTTCTGACGTAGTCGATCCCTTTGGTTAACACGTGGTGGAACCTCCGGATACTCCTTCTGACGGTAGCCGATCCTTCGGTTGATGGGTATAAACCCCCCATCAGGCTGGTAGTTGCAGTCCGTTGTGTGGGACTGGATGGGTATGAACCCCCCCATCAGGCTGGTAGTTGCAGTCCGTTGTGCGGGACTGGATGGGTATGAACCCCCCATCAGGCTGCTATAGTCCACTGCGTAGGACTGGTGGTGGTGGCGGCTTACTGCTCGGGTGGCTCATGCACCGGCTCCCTGGGGAGTGATTTCTGTGTTGGTGAATGTGCTTGGACCTGAGTGGTCATCCGGATTGTGCCGGGGATTTTGTCGGTGTTCATCCTGCTTCGTTGGTTGTTGGGGATTTTTGCTTTTAACTTTTTGTGGTGAACATCCGACTCTTGCTGACTGGTCAGGTTATCTTGTTTGTCTGTTCGACCTTTGGTAGTCGAAGTTTTGTTGATCAAGGTGAGTGGCTTGTCTTAATCCAGCCTTTTTCTCGTGGTTTCATCTCTTTTTTCTCGCGATTTTGGATCTTTGGCTTTTTTATTGAGCGTGCGCCTTTTTTCCTTTTTAAGTTTTTTTTTGTTATGCTGGCTTTTGCAAAAGGTGGCAAAGAGATGCATGAAATAAAATTTTATTTATAAGAAAATTTTATTACAACCACATTTTATTTTTGCAGGTACAATCCCTAAGGGCTATCCTCTGGAGACGATCCATGGTGGGGGAATTACTGGTAGAGATGATATCGGAAGTCCGCTTGCTCCCGGACTTCATCACGGTATTCCTGTTGGAATGTTGTCCATTCCTGCCGCATCACCTGCTGGTGCTGATACATCTCCTCCTGCCGAGCGTTGTAGGCTTCCTGCCTTTGGGCCTGTTGTTCTTGCCTCACCGTCATCTGGTCGAACTGCCGGCGCAGATCGTTCATGTTGCGGTTTAGGCCAGCGAAATCGTCCGTGTACGGTGGTGGTTCTTGTGGAGCCTGTTGGAATTCGGGAGGTGTGGGGATATCTTGCATCGCCACGAGCCCCTGGAGGTCCAGCGCGAAATCTAGCAAGGGATGAAGGACCAACTGGGTCCCACGGCAGATCAACATCTCCATGCTGACCAGGACTGACTCGTTGATAGATTCAGGTCGTAAGTTGGAGGCCAGCTCTTCCCGGCCAGGGCACCCCCATCTTTCTGCCAGGGGAGTGATAAGAGGAGCCATGAGGACGACCCCCGTTGATTTGTTCCCGAAGTCCTTAAGGGCCCTCAGGAAGAAGTAGCTAGGGTTGCAGCGCCGCCTCTGGCTCATGCAGTAAAGTATAAAGAGGTCAAGGAGGGTTATCTTACCCTGACTCTCTTTCCTCCCGTGGATGGTCCCCGCCAGCAGCTTGTGGCAGATGCGGAGTGCTGGGGGAAGCGCAGAGCCCCTCATCAGTGTAGGCAGCGTGGGCGCCTGGGTGAGTTCATGCCACATTTCGGAGGCGGTGAGGTTGGTGGGCCGAGAGCAGATGGCCTCGCGATATCCCCGAGTCAGCACGTCCTCGAGTCGGACGAACCCAATGGCCACATTGAATTCGTCGAGGGTGGTAGTCTGGTATTCCCCACCCATAAAATAGTTTACCATCTTAGTGGGCTGCAGGCCCGGGACCATGGAGTGGACCTCGGCGTAGGAGACGGAGGCCAGGAATTCCAGTACCGCCTGTGGGTACACATGTGTGGGTGGAGGTTGTAGCAGAAAGCCCCACCTGATGCTGTCTATGTGGGCTCGAACATCGTCCTCCCACCCAAATTCAGCAAGGATGCTGAAGTCAAGTCTGAGCATCGGGTGCCAAGGATAAGTCCGGATGTTCTCGAGGCGGGCCTGATGTTGTGGTGACAGCTGAGAGGGATCTTGGGGGGGCGGTGCCAAAGAACTGCTGGCACCGGCAGTTCCTCTTCTCTTTCTTGAGGCGCTTCTACTGAACATGTTGACCAGGAAGTGTTTGGGAGTGCAAGATCTGAGAATTGGAGGATCTGGAGGCAAGGAGAGTTGTGAGGAACCCCCCAAGCGCGCCTCCTATTTATAGGAAAATTTTCCAGTTCGAGACCGCCATCTGGGAAGGCGAGACGGTGGTCTCAAGTCTTCTACAGGTCGAGACGGCGGTCTGGGTCATCGAGACGGCGGTCTCGACGTTGGGTTCAAGCGAGACGGCGATCTCGTTTTCGCCTAAGTCGAGACGGCGGTCTCGTTGGTCGAGACGGCGTTCTCGTCTTGCAGGGGGGCTGAGACGGCGGTCTGGAAGGTCCAGACGGCGGTCTCGAATTTCGGGGTTTTTTTTTCGAAAAAGGAAATAGGACCTGGTTCAAAAACATTTTATGCATGCAATGTTTTTATGTTTGATGTCCTATAATGCCTACTTTGATTAAATTTTCAGAAGGATTTAACCGACGTGTCTTGTAGCGCCGAGTGCCTTCTGATCTGTGCTTTCATATTTGTTGTACCATGTCGGACTTCTTGTGACCGAAGAGCCATTTTGTTTTTCCTCTTTTCTTTCTTTTTTCCTTTTTTTTCTTTTGTAGAGCACTCTTTGTCATGTAGTGTCCCTTTTTCTTCACTTTAGGGATTTCAATCCTCTTGTTGACTATACGCCTCCATATTCCCAAATTAATTATTAGAATATTGTTGTGAGGGTCAAGAGAAAAGAAGTAAAGAGGTAAAAATCAATGGTTTGTGTTTTAGAGGGTTGATTTTTATTTAGAAAGTGTTTTTTGTAAGCATGGCTGGCTAGGGTTAGGCTTAGGTGTTTAAGCTTTTGTCTAAGCAAACAGTTTCCTTTCTTTTTGTATTTGCGCCTTTTGGTTTTATTCCCATTGCTTTTTATGGCTGGCTGACCTACCTAGAACGCCCTTCGGGTTTTTGAACTAGGATATTGTGTTTTGGTCCTAACTTTTGTCTAGGTTCCTTCTTTTGGTATTTTTAGGGAATCCTAACGAACCTTATTTTGTAACCCTAACTTTTGCCTAGGCTACCCTTTATTGTTGTTCGGGTATCCTACCGGGTCGACCCTATCTTTTGCGTAGCCCCCTTTGTGGGTTTCCTACCGGGTATTTTGCCCTCTTTCTTTTTGGCCTTTTGGCTTTTATGGGCTTTTCTTTTTTGTGTATTTATTTTTGTTCACAATATTGGTGAAGCATGACTTTCTTTATGGATGAGGTGAAGTCTTATTTTTATGTGCTTCTAATCAACTAGCTTGATGGCAATAGCAATGGTAAATGTTGATTATTTGGATGCGCTTTTTATTCTTCTTCTTTTTTGTTTACTTAGACAGGGTTATTTATGTGGTCTAGTCAGAAATAGAAAGAAGAGAAGCAGATAGTAAGAATCATTCTTTATTAATTAATAAGGGAATATGTGCCCTAAAATGCCCGGGGGTCGGGCTAGCCCCGGGGGATAATCTCTAACAATCATGGGGTTTACATCCCTTAAACGAAGAAAAATATTTCCTAATGACTAAGGTGGCTAATTTGCTTGAGTGTGCGGGGGGGGGGACTTCCCTTTTCCTCTTCCCGTTCGGCCCTTAGTAGGGTCATATCCTAGGCCATACTTGCGAGGATTATCTTTGAATTCTGGGGGTTCCCTCATGCCTTGGGAATCTGCCCCCAGTCCTTGGCCAGGATGGTAACCATGCTTCAACATCATGCGGGCTACCTTTGTGTTTCTGGGAAGTCGCTCTATGCTGGCAATTTCGAGCGCTTGAAAAGATGTTTCAAGGGCCTCTTCAGCCGCATCCACATAAGGCTGGGTGGATGGTCCACTGATCAGGATATTGTCTTCTGCTTGGACCGTGACCAATTTGTCATCCACTATGAACTTAACTTTCTGGTGGAGCGTTGAAGGTACTGCCTTAGCGTCATGAATCCAAGGCCTGCCAAGGAGACAACTATATGCTGGAGTAATATCCATGACATGGAAATCGACGTTGAAGATAGTGGGTCCAACTTGAATTGGCAAGTTGACTTCCCCCACTACTTCTCGTTTGGATCCGTCGAAGGCTCGAACGATGGTGCTGCTTGAGCGTAGGCGGGTTCCTTGGATAGTCAACTTGTCGAGTGTGCACTTGGGCATCACGTTCAAGGATGACCCGTTATCCACAAGAACTTTGGCGATAAGGTATTCCTTGCATTTAACCGAGATATGCAAGGGCTTGTTGTGGTTTGACCCCTCGAGGGGGAGCTCTTCCTCTGTGAAGGTGAGGTGATCGCTTGCCATAATGTGACCAACGATCCTCTCAACCTTTTCTTGGGATATGGTATGAGGTACGTGCGCCTCGCTCAAGACCTTCAGCAGGGCGTTTCTGTGCGGTTCCGAGCTCATTATCAGAGATAATAACGTTATCTTTGCGGGTGTGCGATTGAGCTGGTCTATAATGGAATACTCGCTTTGCCTTATAAACTGGAGTAATTCCTCTATCTCCTCCTTGGATTCCTTATTTTCTTTTTCTTCTTCGGTCTTTTTATTTTTTCCTTGATTTTTGAGGACATCTTCCTGTGTGTCTTTGGGGGAGTAGACTCTTCCACTTCTAGTCATGCCCCCAATGCCGGCTATATTTGTTATTTCTTCTTTTATTGGTGAAGATTCCCCATATCTCCACGGTACAACTTTATTTGTTTCGTAGGGGAAAGGACGTGGCATAAATAGTCGCACTGGTGTCCTTGCCCCCTCTTCTTTATTCTTGAGGACCAACGGTCGAGGTTTATTTTCCTCTTGCGGCGAGTCGACCGTTGGGGTAAGCTTTATTAGGAGTGACTTTCTCTCCATTCTTCTGATTTGGAAGACGTGTCAGTTAATCCTTCCTTTTTATTATCTTATTTATTAAGAATGAAGGAGGGGAAAACAAATATGCAAATGAATGATATGCATGCAAGTAGACAATTGTAGAATAAAGGAAATTTCATTTATCCATTTAGAAGGTGTACATTCCCCTACTCCATACTACGAAGAAACTTTTGGCAAAAACGGAAAAGCCTAAAGAAACCCACAGGCGGGTCTTGATCTCTATGCAATTCCCTCTCGGCTTCCCGGATGTGACGAGCAAGTGCTTCACTTTGCTTCTGGACCGCCTGGCTCATATCTTCACTGTACTTTTAAGCCTCCTTGATGAACGACCAAGGCTTGTAGTTCATCGAGCTTTGCAACGGCTTGGTCTTTCTCTTGCAGTACCTGGCCGTACTGAGCTAGCCCGTCTCTTTCTTTGCAGCGTAGCTCAGCGAGACTTCTGTTGAGTTTCCAGTTGGCCTCTCGCTCTTGGCGTATTTCTAACCGAGTCTTGGTGAGCTCTTGCGACAACTCCTTGATCGTTTGAGCCTATTTTGCTGATTCGGCCTCAAGGCGTGCTGATTTGGCGGTTATTTCTTGAAGTTGGCTATCCGAACTGGTTCTGGCAGTTTTGGATGCTCGGATAGCTTGCTCATTAGAGTCAGCACACTGATCCTTGAGGCGCTCTATTTCATTATCCTTTTTCTTGCCCTGCCTTTGCAAACCGTCTATTGTGAGGATAGATTCTTGTTCTCTTTCTTCAAGGGCCCTCATCTGGGCTCCCATGATTTCTACCCTTTGGGTCAAGGCATCAATTTGAGCCTGTAGCTCTTCATTATTGGCGCTCGTAATGGGTGTGGTGGATGGTTGAGCCATCCCTCTTCTTTTCCTCCACACCTCATAGTCACTGGTGACAGTCACCCGAGCTTTTCCTAGCTCTCTATCTCCCATGTAGACTGGTTTCTCCCATGCTTTTCTCACAGCTAGTGAGTTGGCGATTGTGCATGGGTCTTCGAAGAAACACAGTCCTCCGAGTTCCCCCCGAGAGACGGTAGTTTGAGTCCTCATGAGTTGCCTCATAGCTACTCTAGGTGAATAGGCTATGCAACCCCTGAGTCCTATCAAGGGTACGTTCGAGTAGTCTCCACATCTGATGAGAACCGGGCCAGGTCGGAACCAAGGGAAGACCCAGGATAAACTGTTGGCGTCTTTTCGTTCCAACTCGTCCCTCCATTCTGAAGTTAGGCGTCATTGGAGAGGGATTTTGGAGAAGCTTCTTAAAGGATCGAAGAACATCCCCATGTGTTTGGAGGCGTAAAGGTGCGTAGCGCTCCACACAAACAGTAATGAAGAGTAGCAGCGAAGTGTTTTTCCTTGCTTTTGGTGGCCGAATTCCACCGAGAGCAAGGTGTCGGCAAGGATTGCATGCAGGGGACTCTTTGAGTTTATGTCCCAGGTGAAGAAGGCGTCCATGATGGCTTGATCTACTGTGTCGAGGTGAAAGGGGAACAAGATCGTTCCAAAAATGATTAGTGCCAGGGTTTTGTTGAAGGCGACCCACTCTGCCCTTTCAGCCAAGTAGGACAGGTGGTCTTCCAACATCGAGACTTTCCAACCCTGGATGTTCCCTTTTCCTATCAGGGTACTCTACTGGAAAGGTAGTTGAATGAGGGCAGCGACTGGTGCTGCAGGAGTGTATGCCTCGTGGCGGATATGAACCCCGGCTGATTTGGGCCATTTCAACATAGTCTCATACTCCTCTAAGGTAGGCACCATGTCGAACTGCGGAAATTCGAAGCAACGCAGACTGGAGTTCCAGAAATGGATTAATACCCTGAGGAAAACCTGATCGACACAGATCTTCAGTAGGTCGAGAATTCGTCCATAGGATTTTTCAAAATTGGCGCGGACCTCTGGTGGCATTGCCGCGCTAAGCCGTTCCATCTTCTCAGTATGGTATCGGGGAATATCCACCTTCCTCAGTTGTCTACTAGTCCCCTCCATTTTCTAAAATCAAAATGCATGTTTTGATGAAAATGATGTTTATTGAATGAATGTGAGTGTTTATTTTCCTATTTATCATGTTTTTCTATATGGTACTTGCGTTTTTTTTTTTTGAAAAAAATAAACTACCTATAATATTTGTTGTAATGTCTATTTTTTTTCAAAATGCAATGTTTTTGTAATATTGATGAACCAGGTCCTATTTATTTTGGAAACCGATTTTTATTTGTTGCTTTTTATTTTATAGCCTTTTATCTCTTCTGTCGGAACTGCGTGGCTACTTAGCTTACAAAGAACCTGAAACCAGGCTAGCTAGAAGGCAGACTGTCCGAGATAAAATGTGGCTTTATGCGAAAAATATTTAGCGTCCCTTATCTCTTCTGGCGGAACTGTGTGACTACTTAGCTTACAAAGAACCTGAAACCAGGCTAGCTAAAAGGCAGACTGTCCGAGATAAGGGCGTTTATTTGCGAAAATATTTTTGTGATTTTTCTTCTGTTGTTTGGTTATGCTATGCAACAAACAAATGCAGCAAACATATGCGCACACAATTCGGTCATCCACGAACAGGCGAGAATTCGTTTTTATCACGAGGTAGGGTTTTCCTACAGAAAAGTGCATTGGCGAGGGTAGGTTCTAACTGTTCTCACCAGGCTAAGGCCCCCAAGGTGCCCCCATTATAGGGTCCCCACTCTCCAGCCTTCCGACCATGCTTAGCACTAAGGCCATAGTCAGTCTCATTCCCAAAAGAGGAAGGTTATCACCTTGAGTGGTGGTTTCCGATCACACCAGTGGGCACAAGGCCATCACTACAGCGAACCGTACCTGCCACCCACTCCCTATGGATTTCTCACTTGCCCCCGGATATAGAGGGAACTATAGTGTGCAAGGGTTTGTGTACAGTTTGTATTTCAAACAATTGCGTAAGTATAAACAAGCAACAATTATTAAAGTCAAACCGTAAAACATGTTATAATACAAGGTAAGGGTAAAAGCGTTATCTTCTTGGTTTATTTATTTTTAAGCTGGCCCATCACTAAATGGGATCAACTCTCGAGGCTTCCCCAGTGGAGTCGCCATCTGTCGCCGCCGTCAAAACGAGGGCGGTCGGAGCGACGCGATGGTTTCGACCCTCTTGATTTTCGCGTTTTTTGTTGGTGATTACAACGCCTTTAGGTTGTCCGATAACAGGGCTGAACCTAGGGGCAAGGTTTTCGAAAAGGCGCTCTTGGATTGTCTGATAACCGGGCTAATCCAAAAGCTAGTTTTGAAAGGTTCTGTGGAGTCGCCACCGATGTTTTTACCGGAAACATCGGAAAAGGAGTTAGAAGGCGTTGGTTTTCGAAAAACCAACTTTGGTCGTTAGAACCCGAGTTGGGTAAGGGAGTTAGTTACGTGTAAAGGAAGTGTTAGTTCCTTTACGACGCCCCTTTCGGGTTCCCTATGGCAGGCCAGCTGTTTTAAAAAATATCTAAACCGGTGAAAATTACGCTTTTACCCTTTTATTTTGCGAAATTTAGAATTACGACTACATGGCCCTAGCAGCTATTGCACAATTTAAAATTGAAGCGGTAAAAGTAGAGAGGGAGAATATAAACCTCCGAAGCACGCTTTTCTATTAATTCTTTAAAAAAGGGTGCTTTGTGATAGCCCTTCACACTACACAGCGTCGGAAACTTCTCGAAAACGCCGAAAAACACTCACAGAAACACTCAGAAGCTCCGGAAATGCGTCGGAGGGATTCTAGAGAGAAGATCTAGTGATTTTCTAGAGAGAAGGAGGAGAAACTATGTGGAAATGAGGGAATGGAGCCCCCTATTTATAGGTTTTCGCGCCTGACAGGTTGAGACCGTCGTTCCCGTCTGACAAGGTCGAGACCGCCGTCTCGCCAGTCGGGACCGCCGTCTCGTCTTGCAAAAGTGGCGAGACCGCCGTCTCGCCAAACGATACCGCCGTCTCACCCTTCGCAGGTGGCGAGAACGCTGTCCCGGAAAGCGAGACCGCCGTCTCGCCATTCGCAGGTGGCGAGACCACCATCTCGCCAAACGAGACGGCGGTCTCGCCACTTGCATGAGGCGAGACGGCGGTCTCGATTTCGAGACGACGGTCTCGTCCCCAAAAAGGCAAGAAACCTCATTTTTGTGCCAAAGATCCCTCCTATCCTAGTATGGGGCCTAATAGTCTCTCCTAGTGGCTTCTTAGGCTTCGTCCATCTTTGAATAGAAGGTCTTCTGCTCTTATTATAAGGCCGAGCAAGATTTGGGGTCTACAAGCAATAACTTAAAAGCATTAGACAATTGCAAGAAAAAGGTTTGGCCATTTTGATCAAGGGAGGGATTTGTATGATATTTCATCCAGATAAAGTGTCGGTAATTCAAACCAATATGAGTGCCAATAGGATGTTTGGATTATTGCCTCAACAACAACCTACCTCTCATACACAATCTAGTCAATGTTTTCAAATGCACATTCAAAGTTTATCTCAACTTTGGCATTAGAGGTATGGGCATTTGAGTTATAAGGACCGATAGATATTACTATCTAAGGAAATGGTACGTGGACTTCCTAAACTTTCCATTTCAACTATGACATGTACTGATTGCATCAACGAAAAACAACATCATGATTCTATTCCAAAGATAAGTTATTGGAGAACAACACAATAGTTGTAACTTGTTCATGCATATATACGTCTTATCACTCAAACATCTAACTGTAATAAGAGGTACATTTTGCTATTTATTGATGATTATAGTAGAAAAAGTATGGGTATATTTTTCTGGTAGAGAAGACAAAAGCTTTACGTTTTTTTAAATGCTTTAAGAATAGGGTTGAGAAGGAAGCTTAAATGTCTATTAAGTGCCTATGAAATGAAAGAGGAGAATTCAATTCAAGTGAGTTCAATGACTTTTGCAAACATAATGGGAATAAGAGGAAATTAACTACTACTTATACTCCATAGAAAAACGGTGTTGATGAAAGAAAAAAACGAACTATGACGAGCATTGTTTGTTCCATGTTGTTTGAGAAAAATATTCCTAGAGCTTTTTGGGTAGAGACAGCAAATTGGACTGTCTTTGTTAAACTTGTACTGGATCACTTTCGAGTCTTTGGCTATATAGCGCATGTTCATGTTCTAGAAGCAAGGAGGACTAAACTTGATAATAGAAGTATTACTTTTGTATTATTAGGTGTTAGTGAGGAATCCAATGGTTATAAATTATTTGATCTAATTACTAAGAAAGTTATTATCAGTAGAGATGTGATTTTTTAAAAAGAGAAGAAATGGAATTGGAAAATAGATCGTACCAAATTTGGCATGGGACGATGGTGAGAATATAGAGAGGGACACTGAAAATGAAGAAAATATTAATGAAGAGACAAGAGAAATTTGTGAAGAAGGACCTGGTGAAGAAGTTGACAGTTTTAATGAGGATGAAGAATAAGTAAGGGGACTGAGGCCATCTAGAGAGAAGAAAACTCCTGTATGGATGGATGAGTATGTGAGTGATGAAGGCTTATCTAAAGATGAGGGAGATATGACTCTAATGGTCTCAATTGATCCACTAAGTTATAAGGAAGTTGTAAAAAGTGAAAATTGGAGATTGGCTATAGATAATGAGATTTATTCCATTCAAAAGAATGGAACTTGGACACTCACTAAATTGTCAAGTGGAGTTTAAAGAATTGGAGTGAAATGGGTTTAAAAAATCAAATACAATGAGAATGGAAATATTGATAAATATAAGGCCCGATTAGCTACTAAAGGATATCCTCATAAACATGGAGTAGACTACACGAAAGTTTATGCACCATTGGTAAGAATGGATATAATAAGAATGATTGTTATTGTAACTGCATGTAAGAGTTGATAGATTTTTCAGTTAGACATTAAGTCAGCCTTTTTGATGGTGAGTTGAGTGAAGATGTTTGTGTGGAGCAACCAAAAGGATATGAGATAAGGGGCAATGAATATCTTGTTTATAAGTTGCATAAAGCTTTGTATAGATTAAAATAAGTCCCATGAGCATGGTTTAGTCAAAATGAAGCACATTTCATTGGTGAAGGATTCAGTGAGCAAACTTTATTCTTTAAAAGGAGAAAAGAAGGAAAAATTATCATTGTAAGTGTTTATGTTGATGATTTAATTTATACTGGCAATGATGAACATATGATGGCTAGATTTAAAGATTCTATTTTGAAGGAGTTTGATATGACTAACTTTGGGAAGATGAGGTTTTTTCTTGGGATTGAAGTCCTATAAAGATCAAATGGTATTTATATATGCCAAAAAAAACTATTCCTTGGAGTTTTTGAGAAGGTTTGGTATGATGGAAAGCCATTCAGTAGCCAACCCAATAATTTCAGGTTTAAGAATGAGTAGAGAAGGAGTTGGCAATTTCGTGAATGAAACATACTATAAGTGTTAAGAGGTTTCTTTACCAGCAAGCGCACTTGGTAGTTATAGTATAAACAAATGTCGTATCCTCATAGACTTGCGAATTATTCAATAACAAGTATAGATTCAATTCTAAATTTTCAACTAAAAAAGGAATTTAAACATGTTTGATAAATGAAATGTAAAATTTAGGTTAAGGTAGGAAACCACTTTTTAAAACTGCAGAGTTAAATAAATGTATGAGAATGAATTTCACTTATCTTCTTCTTCTTGTGTCTTCTTCTTAATCACATATCTATTTTTTAGTTCAATGTTATTGAGTCCTAAAATTCCCTCTAAGAAATCCCTTGCTTTAGAATTTCTAAAGATTCTATTGTAACAATCAATTTCTTAAATCATTAAAATAATATTTTTGCATTAAACTCAGGACTATATCAACTAATAATATCACATTTATTCCTAGCATACAACATTATTAGATTATTTGATTTAAACACATCCAAGTTTAGTTTTCCAACATAAACCCAAATTAGAAATCGAAAGATGGTTGGTCAAGCCACCTTAGCTTTAAAAAATCAAATCTCATAATATTTCATATATATGTAAATCAAGAGAAGTACAAAGTAGTTTATAAGTTACATTCAATCTCAATACAAGGTGAGCTTAACTGCTCATGATGAGAATATATATAAACTAGTGATAGAATAGTAGAGCTTGAGCTTTCTTCCTCTCTTTTCCTGTCTCTCAAACCTTATTCTCTTCTATTTTTCTGCTGCCCCGCAAAAACTTCTCTTTTTGCTCTTTATATGTTCTCTGATTTAATGATTTCTCACTCAAGCGAGAAAGAAAACATCATTTTGAAGAAACCTAATTTTGCTCAAGAGAAAGTTTCCTAACTCGATCAAATTTGAGTTCGACCGAGAGTCACCAAAATTGTAGTTTTTATCTCTCAAGCGAGACACTTGCTTAAGCAAAAATTGTTCAGATTGCTCCCTCTCGCGTGATTGTTCTCACTCAAGCGAGACAAGCCTCGCTTGAGTGAGAGTTCCCCTGCATTGTTGCCCTATTGACAAGTTAACTTTTTGGTCTTCTAATTTTCTTCCCTTGATTGGTTGGTTTCTTTCCAATTTCTGTACTTAATCCTTCACAAAAAGGGTATACACAAATTATTCTAAATTTAGGAAATTCCTAGTAGAAATTACGGCAAAAATATTGTTAAGTGTTCATCAAAGTCTCATATATTTAGTAAATTTTGTTACTTAACAATAAGTAGTTGGTAGTTTGTTGTACCATACTACCACAAGACCTGATATGATGTCTAGTACTTGTCTTATAAGTAGATATATGGCAAATCCAATGGACATTTATTTATAGACAACTACGAGGGTGTTTCGATATTTAAAAGGAACTATCAACTATGGAATTCATTACAAGAAAATAGGAGATGGTGAGTTGTTAAGATTCATAGATAGTGACTATGCAGGAGATATAGAAAATAAGAAGAGTACATCTCGTTATGTGTGTTTTGATGTGTACAGGTGTAGTCTCATGGTGTTCAAAAAAACAACTTATTGTAACACTATCAACAACAAAAGTAGAGTTTGTGGTAGTTTTTGTTTACGCTTGTCAAGGGATATGGATGAAAAGAACTTTGAAGGAGTTAGAACACTCTTGTGGAAATTGTATAACCATGATGTGTGATAACAACTCAACCATCAAGTTATTTAAAAATCTTATTATGCATGGTCGCAACAAGCATATAGATGTGAGGTTTCATTTCTTAAGAAATCTTACTAAGGAAGGTACAATTGAATTAATTCATTGTGCAGTCAAGATCATGTAGTAGATATAATGACCAAGCAATTGAAACTTGAAGCCTCTCAAAAGCTCTTAAAGTTATTGAGAGTATGTGAAATTTCTGAATTAAACTTTGTATAACATTTAGTTTATGGGAGGGATTGATTGAGTTTGTACTTTGCATAAATGTTCAGTTTTAATTTGAATAATATCCTAGTTTAACTAGATACGTAGTCATAGGGAATTTGTTTTGAATTATTGTTTTTCCCTTTTTGTTACCAATACCCTTTAATTTTGCTTGGTGAGTTGTTTCACGGTTACACATTGTATTGATTGGTTATTTAAAGTCAATATTGTAGTTAATAAAATTGAGTCATTTTCAGTCTAGGTTGTTGTGATACTTTTCAGTTTTATTCTGAACAAGGAAACATAGTCATGGTGGGGATCTCAATTAGTCATGATTGTGATCTCAATTGATCATGGTGGTATGGTGATCTCGATAAGTCAAGGTGGGATCTTGATGATTCTTGTTGGGGATCATGGTAAGTCATGGGGGGATCTTTTTGAGTCGTTAAGATTTGGGTTAGTCATGGTAGGGATCTTAGTTATTTGTTGTTGTTATCTTTGATAATCATGGTGGGAAACTCAGTGAGTCATGGTTGTGATATCAGTCACTCATGGTGATCTCAATTATTTGTAATGGTGTTCTTCGTAAGTCATGGTGGGGTCTCGATTAATCATGATGGTAATATTAACAAGTCATGGTCGGAGTCTCGTCCAATCATGGTGTGGATTGCAATTGGTCATGGTGGCGATCTTAACGAGCCATGGTAGGGATCATAATTAATCATTGTGGGGATCTCAATTAGTCTTTTATGACGATCTAGGTTAGCCATAATGTATATCTTAACAAGTCATGGTGGGGATCTCAATCATTCATGGTGAAAATCTTAATGAGTTATGGTAATGATCTCATTTAGTCATGGTGCAAAATGTGTTACGTCGGTGGGCATCTCACTTAATCATGGTGGTGACCTTAGACAGTCATGTTGTGGATTTTAGTAAGTCATGTTGGGGATCTGAGTGAGTCATGGTGAGAAATTCGGTAAGTCACGATAGGGATCTCAATTAGTCATGTTAGGGATTTCAATTAGTCGTGGTGTGAGTATTAGTGACTCTTGGTGAGGATCTCGGTCCATCATGGTGGTGAGCTCAAATAGTCAAGGTAAGGAGAGTCATCAGATCCAGAAAGTTGTCTCTAAGTTCATTAGACCATATCAAATTTTGAGAGGGATTAGTTCAGGGACTTATGAGATTAGTTTACCACCTCACTTAGCAAATCTATATAGTATAATCCATGTGTCTCAATTAAGGAAGTATGTACTTGACCCAAGTCATGTGTTGGAGGTGGATAAGACGAAGGTCAGGGAGGATTTTTTTCGTTGAGACTAAGCTAGCTAGGATTGAGGATAAGTAGATTGGGTAGCTTAGGGGAAAGTTTATTATCATGGTGAGAGTGTTGTGGGATGCTAGGTTGGAAAATTCCACTTAGGAGCTAGAGAAAAGTCCAAGATAATCTTATCCCTATCTCTTCCTAGGTAAGTGAATTTTCAAGGACAATAATTTTTTTGTTTGGAAAACATGAGGAATCAATTTAAGTGAGTTAAGAGTGGAAGTGATCTAATGGGGTAAAGTTTGAAGTTTTACCAGTTAAGTTGAAAAGAGTTATAAATAGAAAGCTTAACAATTCAAACTTCATTATAAAAAAATCGTTATCTCTTTACAACTTTCTTTCTCTAACTTCTCTCTAACTTTCTAACTCTCTCATTTCTTTTTCTAGATCCAAGCACATCTTAGTTCTTTTGGAGTAGAGGAGGCCTGCTTAATCAAAATTCAAATAGAGTAAGTTTCTCTTTGTCTAATTTTATAGAATTTTTGCATGTTAAGGGTTAGGGTTGTATGTGGGCTCAAAGTGTTTGCATGTATATTATATTAAACAAAAATGAATTTTGACTAGTTTATGAACATTGTGGCATACTTAATTTGTTAATTGAAATTTTTTGTGAGCAGAATCTCACTTCTTGATAATTAAGGAGTTTTGGAGATTTTCTAGCTTGTCCTCATTGTGATTGAGGACAGAGAACTTAGTTATTCTAAAATTTTCATAGTACTCTAGGCTAGAAGATCCAAATTGTGAAGGACTTAGTTATAATATTTGAATTACAAGAAAGTTGATTATGTGATTGTATGTGTGTTAATTTTGTGATGATTACAACTAAACATTTAATGTGAGGTGATAATTCATTTCTATGAGACTGAAAATTATAATGTTTTGTGTGGTTTTATTGTACTTATATTGAATTGATTTTCAATTTAGAGAGTAGTGGTTGGATTCAATTTGATTTAAAACTTTGAAAATAAGGTATGTGATCAATTATATTGTTTGGTATTATTATGAATCTGCACAACAAGTTTAATTTCGTTCAGCGAATTTAAAACAGTGTATAAAGTTTCACCTAGTGAAATTTTGTTCAATTTTGTGAAAGTTTTTCCTAACCAAATATCATTTTGTTAAACAAAATTTTGAAAAAATCAAACATTGGAAGTGTATACATAATTCACTTAGCCATTTTATTTTCACTAAATAGATTTGAAATCCACTTGGTGCTTTCAATATTTATTCAACTATTTTCGTAAAAATAAAAAAATCTCACGACTTTAAGGGTTTTAGAAAATTCTTAATTGTTATATATATCTTTACATTTAGAATATTAAGTTAAATACCAAATTTGATTAGATGATGTTTTTAAACATATAATGAATTGTGTAAAATTAGATAGGCTTGAGCAATTTTTCGCAATTCGTTCCAACCAGTCTGAAACCGAAGATAAAATTAAAAATGGGTTGGATTTAATCATGTTAACAGGCAATCTAGTAAAAATAAATGGATTTCAATGGATAAAAGTGGTTGGGTCAGAATGTGATATTTTAAAATTAGAAATATCTTATCTGACTGGTATACATTCACTTTGACTCAAAAACCCTAAGTATAAAAGGAAAAATATAAGAAAACCATATGTGTGTCGTTTCTTACATTCCACAGAGTTCCTTATCTCAAGCATTCACTACTTTCAGCAACTCTACAATGATTTACATCAAGGTTAGTCTTTTTTATCTTTGTTTTTTCAAGCATTCACTACTTTCAGCAACTCTACAATGATTTACATCAAGGTTAGTCTTTTTTATCTTTGTTTTTTCTGTGTTTTAGGTTAATTTTTTTTTCATGTTTCTCATCCCCTCTCGGTTAAGATCATATTATTTACATTTCTTTTCTTTTTCTTCCAGTATTTATGCATAATTTTTTGATGAATTTGTTTACTTGAAGGCACAAACAACTAATTCGTACTCAAATCGAAGTTTGTCTTTTTTCATCCTGATTTTCTATGTTCTAGGTTAACTTTTCATCATCTTGATTTGTTGTGTTCTAGGTTAACTTTTTTTCATCTTCTTCATTTTCTCTCGATCCAAATTCTTCATCTCAATTTTCTATGTTCTAGGTTAACTTTTCTTCATCTCTTCATTTTCTCTCGATCTAGATTATATTATTTATATTTTTCTCTTCTTTCGGTATATATGCATATGCTTTTATGCATTTGTTTTTTTCTATTTTGCTAAGGTCTTAAAGAGAAAGATAAGTTATTTTTCATTATTAGTTTTTACTTTGTGATTTCATGTCTTGTTGTTAATGTAAGTAAAAGTACCAAAAAAATAATCACTTTGTTCATCTTTAAAACATTTGAAACACGTGCAAGTCATATAATTATAAACTTAAATTAGGATAATATCTATGGAGTGTGAAATTTTTTATATCTAGTTTTAATTTTTCCATCTAGACCAATTCATAATGATCTTAAATTTTGTAAAAAAATTGTTTAGTTTTTGATAAATTAATTGCAAAATTAATATTAACATATACTCTAATGGTTTATGTGTATTAATATGCTTTTATAATTCTATTAAATTGTTATATTGCATGTTTCTCATGTGGATGGATGCTAGGAATTTGATGTATGGTAGTGTTGATATTATAATTTGACTATTATGATTAGAAAAAAGAGAGCTTAGAATCAATAAACAAAGTAGGGATTATATTCTAAATTTTTGGCATAGTCTTTGTGTTCTATAAGAACTTAAATTTATATGCTTTGTTTTTTCTATTCATATTGTGTCAATCTTTGTCTGTTATAAGAGTATTAATAAATTTTAATAAAATACGTATTGAAATTTTTCCATGTTTAAAGAATAAAGTAGTTAAATTGGAGGTTAAATAGAGTGTTAAGAAATGTGTGAAGCAAAATGCTTTAAAGTTTTCAAAAAAAATGAGAATTTGTTTTCTATCCTAGGCTGATTTCTGGTTGTCATAAAAGACCCATCAACACTAGTGCAAAAAGGGGCTTTTACGTCAGGTATTTAGGGCTTTTCACGTCGTATTTAAAACTGACGTTAAAACGAGAGACGTAAATTTACGTCGGACCCTTTAGCCCGACGTAAATTTACGTCAGTTATCAAGACCCGACGTAATTTTGCGTTGCATATACCACTAAACAGACGTTAAAACTTTCAGAAATTAAAAAAAAAAACAGCAAATTTACGTCGCATATGGTATATGTGACGTAAATTTACGTCGCATATACCAATACGCGACGTAAATTTATGTCGCATATACCAATACGCGACATAAATTTACGTCGCATATTGGTATATGCGACGTAAATTTACGTCGCGTATTGGTATATGCGACGTAAATTTGCTGTTTTTTTTTAATTGGGTTGATTCTGTTTTACAACTAAAACCTGCAAATATATATTACAACCAGACGAGTTCAGAGGTTCAATTTTCTTTAGCTAGTAATATAATGATGAATAAATATAATGTTATTTTCAAAATTTAAATACAAACAATAATTATGGTATTCACTTATTATAATAAGTTTCTAATCTTAGGATGAATGAACTGCAAAGTCTTTGTTACGGGTTTTCCACTTAGAACATTAGTTATAGACACGATTCTAAATGAAAAAAAGCCATATATTATTCAATACCTTTTCCATTTTCACTACCAAATTTCAAAAATTCATCAACTCCCTTTTCGTACTCTTCACTAATACGACGTGCATTCATCCAAGTTCGATTCATATTATGTTATAAAGTTTTGTCACTCCTAGATATTCAAAATCTATATTTAAAAATAAATTAATATACAAATAATAAAGCACGTATATGGAGTGTGTAAACCGAAAATGCACTCAAACAAAATAATGACATTCCAATAACAATCCAGTGGAGACATTCATACAATGACGTGATTTAGATCCCCAAAAACAATCACGGATTCAATTTGAACATATATCAGGAGACATAGAACACTAACCTCGAGTAAACACGAAAACGATTTCAAACTCGAATCCAATCGGGGAGAAATGTCAAATTCGTAAAATGAGACACAATGTTGATGTTCTTCACTGCCAAAATGATCGAAAATGGTGTGGAAAGGTAGCTATCATTGTCGTTTTCATTGTCGTTCTAAAAAACCCTTGCGGCGCGAGATGCGGGAGTGGGTATAGAAGAGAATAAAAAAAACTTTTTACGTCGCACACCCTAGTACGTGACGTAAAAAGCCTCTTTTACGTCGCGCACCCCCATGTGACGTAAAAAGTGATATTTTTTACGTCGCGCACCCCCCATGTGACGTAAAAAGTGATACTTTTTACGTCGCGCACCCCCCACGTGACTTAAAAAGATCTCTTTTACGTCGCATTGTACCAGGTGCGACGTAAAAGAGGTTTTTAACGTCACCTCCTACAATATGCGACGTAAAAGTTTCACCTCTTATTTACAAAATTGCCACCGCGTTTTATTTACGTCGAATATTTTGACATGCGACGACAATTGGGTGACGTAAAATGTCATTTTTGCACTAGTGCAACTCTTCTGTACATGGAGATGATAAAGATGTTCTTTGTTAAAATACATTAATTATTTTGTGTAATAACAATAAACTGCATTATGATAAGCAAACATTTTATAAATTTTTCCTTATATTCTTTGGTTTTTACATATAACTATTAAATCAATAATCATACTCTTTTTTATTATAATTATTAAACTTTTAACTAAGAATTCCTAAAATAATGCACATATTATAATTGGAGGTTATTGACTATGACTTATTCACTATAGTTGTAATGAAGTTGTCTAGTCAGAAATCGCTTCCAAGATTACAACATTATACACTTTTGTTGAATATGAAAATCTCAACAATGTTGTTTCAATGCTAGAAAATTTAAATATACAACTATCTAACCAACCTACATTTGCAACTAAAACTGTTGAAGTAGACCCTAATGTTTGTATTAACAAAAATACAAAAAAGAGAAAATCAAATATCAGTGGTAAACAAACAACTTCTATTATTTTGGATCACTTCACAAAAACCCTTGAATCCACTAATCAATTTCAACTTGCAATCGTTGTGGTAAGCCATTTAGATGTGATCCAAAAACGCATGACGCATCTAACCTACTTAATCACAGTAAAAAGTTATGTCCTAAATATTTGTTATTGCTATTTATAATCCTAACTAAATAACACCCGCCTTTAAAAGTGGTGAGAATACTCGTCTTGTTGCAACTAGTCAAAAATATAATCTTCAAGTTTGTCAAAAGACAATTGTTGTTTTTATTATTGTAGATGAACAATCATTTAGGGTTGTTGAGGGTGAGGACTTTAAGAATTTGTGTAGACAACTGCAACCTTTGTTTACTATCCCATCAAGGTTCACAATTGCTAGAGATTGTTTTCAATTGTATATGGATGAAAAAATTAGGTTAAATGTCTTCATTAAGTTAAATTGTGTTAGAGTAGCACTTACTACTTATTTTTGGATATCAATTCAAAACTTAAACTATTTGACACTCACTACACATTTCATAGATAACTATTAGAGGTATAAAAAAATAATACGTTTTTCAGTCATTCCAAATCAAAAAGGGGAGACAATAGAGAGAAAAATGGAAGAAGTATTAAGAAAATGGGGACTTAGAAATGTATCTACACTCAGTTGACCATGCATCATCTAATTATGTAGTTGTAACATATTTAAAAAAGAAAGGGTGGGTTAGTAATGGATGAAAAATTTGTCCATATAAGGTGTTGTGCCCATATACTAAACTTGTTGTGAGTGACGGTTTGAAAGAGTTGCACACTCAATAACAAGTATTAGGAATGTTGTTAGATTTGTAAGATCTTCACCACAAAGGATGACTAAGTTTAAGGAGTGCATAGAGTTTTCAAAAATTGATTGCAAAAAGTTAGTGTGTCTCAATGTTCCCACAAGGTGGAATTCCACATATTTGATGTTAGATGCAACAACAAAATTTCAAGTTGCATTTGAAAAGCTCGGCAATGAAGACTAATTTTTTTTTTTTAGGTTAAAGGTCCCCCTACTACTAGTGATTGGAAACATGCTCTAACATTTATTAAGTTTCTGAAAATTTTCTATGAAGCCACTAAGGTTTTTTCCTACCATTACAAAAAAAAAAACTTATTATCTACAAAATATTACCTACGGGTAAAAATTCGTAGGTAAAATATACATTATCTATGGATATTACCTACGGAATCTTATCCGTATGTAAATTATGCATTACCTATGGAATTTACCCACGGATAAGATGATTATCCATTACCCACGAATGTAAGAGGTAGGTAATGTTTATTTACTATTTTACCTACTCATTTACCTACGAATGTGTAATTAAAAAAGAAGAAGTAAATTTTCATCCCCTGCATGCGCGACCACCCCCCTCCTTTTGAACCAAACTCTGCTCTCTCTCCCCTGTCCCGACCTCACTCATCATTCACCACCATTTTTATAGCCACCATCTCCCTTCTCAAATCTCCCTTCGCGCCCTGCACCCCTAAGCTCCGCGGTCTCACCACCCCCCCGGTCCGCCCTCACTCACATACACCAAGCATCCCAACTCCCTGCACCGACCACCACTAACCAGCACCCATCACCGTGACCATCATCGCACGACCCTAGATCTACGCAGTACAATCGTCGCCACGCTCTTTCCCCTTCTCCCCTCATCGTCGCATCCGCCCATGCCTCCGCCATTGAGGCCAAGTGCCCCTCTGTCTTCGCTAGCCTCTCCTCAACTCCACCACGTCCTAACCACCAGTCCTCTATCTCACCCAAATCACCACCGCACCAGCCGTAGCCCTCTCCACGGCCACCATCCTTGCGATCTAAATCGTCACCTGCGAGTCATCTACCAACCGAACCCATGATTTTTCCGAGCTGAGGAGGTTTGGTTATTTTTCTGGCTGTCTGGATTTTGTCCATGTTTGGATTCTCCCTTGTTGAACGAAGAGAGATATACTTATTTTGTTGTTATTCTGGTTTCATTTCTTTACTTTTATATATGCTTGATGTTTTGAACTGGATTTGTTAGTTTGATTTGGGTAGCTAGTAGCTAGTGGTTGAAGCTAATTGTGTGTGCAATTATGTGAACATCTTTATGTTTCTCTGAATGAGTGGGTTTAGTGCCTAATCCTGATTGAATATGATTTGATTTCTCTTTTGTCAAATGAGGAATTAACAGGAGCAAGATGAGGGATACTTATTTTGCTTATGTTGGTTTCGTTTTTGTCCTGACAAATTGCAAATACTAGGTGGATAGTCTGGTCTCCTACCACTGTACTAGCTAATCCAATACATGTCTATTCTACAACTAAAAGTGTAGGCAAAGTGTGTCATTCTATATATTTTATTCTTGAAAATATTTAGCAATTACAAAAGCTATTGAATAAGAAATATATGTCTGGTCCAACAATTATTATTTCACTCTTCATATTTTGACTCAACTCAACCATGAAAGATTTTTGCTCCGCCTTGTGTATGTGCATATTTGTACTTCTAACTTCTTCATTAAAATCATGACATTTTGCATTAAAGTCTCAAAAGTCCCACTTAGCTCACCATAATTACTGGGTCATGGTTTATATTCCTGTAGATTAACTTAGAATGATTAGTTTTATGATTGGCATTGGTCTGTCAGGTAATAGGGGAATGCCAATGTCACCCTCTAACATCTTAAGGGTCTCAACAATAGCAGGCCCTAAAGCTACCACAACATGAGCACATAGCATGCCAACAACAACAAACCTTTCCATAATTTTTTGGGGCCCTTTTCTTATTGACTCATCAAATATTTCCTAATTCCACAAGTGTCCATATCCAATTTGTCAGTGAATCTGCAGATGAATTCAAAGTATCAAGCACTTTTCTTCCACTCATGATTTCCAGAATGACCATACCATAACTATACACATCACTCTTCTCTGTTAGATGTATACATCATTGCATGTAAGTATACACATTGCATTTCACCAATTGACTACTATTCACTCTACACTTGACAAGGCTACTATGAATTTGAATACTATCTTAGCTCCAACTAGTTGTGACATGAGATTGAAATATCATAAATATTGGGGTAGTGTTTATAACATAAATCATTTATTATATGGTGCTATTTTTTACCTTCGTTACAAGCTTGGGTATGTGATTTAAAATTTTCAATAAATATACAAACATGATTCAGATAAAGTTGTTGAATTAGTTAATTTTATAAAAAAAAGTTTGAAAAAAAATGTATGATTGGTACAAATAAACTCATGATGAGTAACAACATAGATCTCAACAACCACATGTTAGTGTAACAGACTTTACATATCCATCTGAATCATCATCCTTTGTTGAAGTTCTCGAATATTTGGCAAGGGCTTATGCCTTTAAGAAGCATACGGGAGTAAAAGATTCCATAGATAGAAAAAATAAACTAGAAAGGTATTTAAATAAGTCTGTTGCAGATGATGATGATGATGATGGAAAACTTTATTTTACTTTGGTGGAAAATGAAATTTTCACGATTTCCATTCTATCAACAATGGTGAGAGATGTGTTGACACCTCTATATCTACAATGACTTCTAAAAGTGCATTTAGTACTGAGAGTAGGGTTTTGGATGCTTTTAGAAGCTCATTAAATCCTTCAATGGTCAAGACACTTATTTGTGGTTAAAATTGGTTAAAAACTACAATAAATCAGTTTGACGATCTTCATATCAATGAAGAGTTTGAACTTTCTAAAAAGATAGTTACATATATAAAGAATTTGAGCTTTTTTTATAATTATTTTACAATATATTTAATAATATTTTCATTTAATAATTTTCATATTTGTAAGGTTGTTCAATGGGAGTTGAAGAAGCACCAAGCGGAGTTGGATCTAGTAGTGGAGTTGTCCATCATTTCAATGTTAAACCATCTAATTATGTTGTTTTACTTTAATTTTATTATATTTAATTAATAATTATCATTTTGATAGATTGTAGTTGATTTTTTATTTTTTTTTTGCCAATGTAAATTTAATATTTTTTTGTTTTTTGAAGTCATTTGTTAGAGACAAATGTTGAGATCTTAGCTCATTATTTTTTGAAATATATTTCCTTTATTTTTGTTTTGGCATCATTTTATGACTTGATGTTGGTTCATTTTTGGGTAATACTACTACTTATAAACATAGTCAATTAATAACTTAAGAATCTTTATATTAATTGGTTATTGATTTTATAGTTAAGTTCTAAAATTTACAAGAATGATTGACATTGAGATCATTGATTTTTCTTACGAGTTGAAGACATGTCCTTAAGGTAAGAAATTCTCTTGTTATCACTACTACAAATAAGGTTTTCCACGTCGGTTCTGGAAGGCCTTCAACGGCGGTTCCGAACCGAGCGTTGTATCAGCGACGTTGAAAGTCAGGACTTTCAACGTCGGTTAAATAGAACCGACGTTGAAAGTCCTGACTTTCAAATCGAAAATTTTTATTTATTTACAACCCCTCTCCTCTCTCTATTTATTTAGAAATCCCCCCTCTCTTTTATATTATATTTTTATTATTTATCATCTTTTTTTTAAGTTTAGAGCATTACCAAATTAATTTTGTCATCGACAGGATTCGAACTCAGTACCTTAGTGTTGGAGGCTGATACTCCAACCACTAAACTACTCGAATTTTTTGTTAATAACTTACAAATAAATTATATTTATATACAAATAAATATATATCCAGTGTAAATATATAAATATATAAATACAAATATATTTATATATTTTGATATATTTATATAATTATATATTTATATGTTGGATGTGAGGGCACGCTCGAAGGTGAAAGTGTGTCGAGTGAGTTTTCAAAATTTGATGTCAAATTTGTGAGCGAGTCTCTTTATATGGGTTTGTAATTTAATGACGGAATATAATATTTATAATTTATTAATGATACAAAATAAATATGAGAAACGCATCATTCGCTCAGCGAAAAATACCAATTTTCGCTCAAGCGAGGCTTGAACGAGTGAATTTCCGTGAGTTTTAACGTATTTTCACTCAAGCGAGAGTCAATCCCACTTTCACCCTCGAACGCGCCTTCACATCCAACATATAAATATATAACTATATAACTATATAAATATATATAAATATATCAAAATATATAAATATATTTGTATTTATATATTCTATATTTATATATTTGCACGAATATATATTTATATGTATATAAATATAATTTATTTGTAAATTATTATAAAAAAATTATAGTAGTTTAGTGGTTGAAGTATCAATTTTCAACTCTAAAATACTGGGTTCAAAAAATCTCGTTAGTGACAATTCTCTAACTTAAGTAAATTTTTGGCTGAAAAAAAATAAAAACACTTTCCAGAAAATATATATATTTACACGGATATATATTTATTTATATATAAATATAATTAATTTGTAAGTTATTATCGAGAAAATTACAAGTAGTTTAGTGGTTGGAGTATCAACTTTTAACTCTAAAATATTGGGTTCGAATCCGTCAGTGACAATTCTCGAACTTAAGTAAATTTTTAGTTGAAAAAAAATAAAAACACTTTCCGGAAAATATATATAAATAAATATATATTTACACGGATATATATTTATTTGTATATAAATATAATTAATTTGTAAGTTATTATTAGAAAATTACAGTAGTTTAGTGGTTGGAGTATCAACTTTCAACTCTAAAATACTGGGTTCGAATCCTGTCAGTGACAATTCTTGAAATTAAGAGAATTTTTGGGTGAAAACACATTCAACGCTCGGTTCATCCGGGAACCGACGTTGAATGTCTAAATTAAAAGACTTTCAACGCTCGGTTCATCTAGAACCGACGTGGAAAGTGCTTTCTACGTCGGTTGACTAAGAACCGACGTAGAATGTGTCCAACATTCCACTTTCAACGTCGTTTTTTAACCAACCGACGTTGAAAGTGTATTTAACGTCGGCTCAGCTTTAACCGACGTTGAAAGTATATTTTGTAGTAGTTTATTTTTTTTATTGGACTCTTCACATTATAATTTGCTTATTAACATATCTCAAAATAAATTATTAATAGTTCCCTTATTATCTTATTTGTAACCAGGTGCTAAGATTGTGCAAATTTATACATGTATTGAATATATAATTTTTTCTTCTTCTACCTCTTTATATATTTTGGATTGTATCTCTTTTTAGGCAACCAATTTATTGTATCTCTTTACTTTCTTATATATATTAAAATATTTTATGTAGACATTTAATTTAATTAGATAATTATCTTATTTTGTGGATAATTTGTAATATTTGATTATCTTGTTAGTATTTGTTCTCCGTAAAATCAAATTTTGAATTTCTATTTTTTACACCATAAACTCATTGGTTTTTTTTGTTGGCATTTAACAATTAACTGTACATTTATGTTTTATAAGACCTTCATTTGAAATATTTGTATTTATTTATGTTTCATATATCATCGTTTATAAAAATGGTTTTTATCCTATATTTGAAGACTTTTAGAATATGTAAAAAATCATATATTATATTTTTTTACTAGTACCACTTGATTCTTTATTAAATTTATTTTTTTCTTTTTATGTAGATATATTGAGAATCATATTAAATTTGTAAATTTTATAATTTTATATAAATTTAGTTTGTGTATTATTTTCAATTTTATTTTTGGTATGATTTTTTTTCAACTTAGTATTAATTATAAAATCATAGTATATTATAAAAATAATGATTGAAATTATACACGAGTTTAATCTATTTAGTTCATTTAGACAATTAAAATTAAACTAAATAAAATGTGAAAAGTTATACATTTTAAAAAAAACTCAACTTAAATTTAATCGAATAATCCACCCAAAAATTAACATGTAATCCAATTAACCCAATAGATAAAATGGTCGAATGTGGATTCTAAAAATTAAATTTTGATTTAATCTGGGTTTATAAAATTTAACTCACATCCAACCTAATTTGAGTGATACTTAGGTCTAGAATTAGATGTATGTGTGTTTATTTGATGCATTTGTCACATATGATGTAATGTGAGAAATTCTTGTATGTGTAGAGTAATAATACATATAATTATTGATTTTAAAATTAGATGAGATATTCTAACTTTATAACGATGAAAGTTAAAAAAGTTTCTAATAATTTAGTCTATAATGTGAAAAAAATTATGTATTGACAAGTCATTTAAAAGTCTATTATGATCACATATGAATGTATATCAAATTGAATATCCTTGTGTTAAGAAGCACTTGAGGAGATGAGGAATAAAAAATATAAATATCTAATTTCTAGTTAATATCTATTATTGTGGAAGTCATATAGTGTTTATATGAAATGAATGTGATTCAGTACGTGTGCAATGTAATATCTATATGATGTAAATTGATGTGATATATTAAATTTAAAATAAATTTATATAATATTATCTTATATCAAATTTAAATTTAATTGTTTATTTTAAATTATTAAATTATCTTTTATATTTTATTGTTTATTTTAAACTATGAAAATCATTTATTTATGTAAAACAAATAATGCATATATTAAACCTTAACAAAAATAGATTTAAAATATATAACATTCTAGATTAGTTTCATGATTATATATATATATATATATATATATATATATATATATATATATTTATTTATTTATTTTCTAACGCTTGTATATATATTTAAGATTGTTACATAATTAATTAAAAATATTCAATTTATTTAATTTAAAAAAAATCATATATATATATATATATATATATATATATAATATCTATGTGATTGAAAATAATTACTGTAGAATCAATAACAATCAAAATTATGTTCATAAGTTTTTATTTTTTTAATCAATCACGGGACCATAATGTAATAAGTGATAATATACATCCAGTATGCATTATAAAATATAATATATAATATCTCTACCAATATATATATATATATATATATATATATATATATATATATATATATATATATGCAATATAAAATATAGTTATTCAATAATGTAATATAATATGATTTTATTACTAAAATAATTAATCTTAAAATTTAAGTAATTTGAAAAGAAAAGAACACTAATATATTTTATAACTGTTTTAATATTGTTTTTCTGATAGATAAAAGTCCGTGCTCTTAATTTCTTTTTGAAGTACGTTAGTTTTAAAGATTATTTAATAATTTATTGTAGTATATTTTATATAACAATGGTTAATTATAGATGTGTAATTGATTGCTGAAATAGTTAATGGTGTATAATTGATTACTATAACAATTAATTCTGTCAAATATGTTTTTTTTAGTCAGCAGTGAATATTAGATAAATTATTTTAATTTAGTTGTGCATCTGAGATGTTTTAAAATAAACATAATTACTTAAAAATTAAAAAAAATTACTTAAAATTAAAAAAATAATTATTTAGATAAATAACTCTTATCAAATATAATATTTTATTTTATTCTTAAATAATTCTAATTAAAAATTTTCTTTTCAAGATATTTTAAAATAAAATCTTTATAATAAAACTTAAAAAAGATATATGAAGTATTTTATGTAATTTTTAAGGCCTTCGTTAATGTTTCCGTGGGCCCAGAGAAAGGTTCTCTTAATGCTTTATATAGGTGGGCCAATCTTGACGTAAGTTATTGGATTGGACCGTGATAATGATTATTTAGTGGCTCTTCCTTCCTTCATAATTTCCCAGCATCCAATACACGTCAGTTTACTCTTATACTTATTTTTATTTTTAGAATATATTTCCCGTTACTTTTTATAAACACATTTTGAAACACTCATTCTATAATGCGTTTTAAGAAATACATTTAGATTAAATGTCTTAAAAAAACTATTCTAAAAAATATATTTTAGATTAAGTATTTTGGAATATATTTTTAAAAAATAATCAAAAAATGAATTCCGAAATATTTAATTTGAAATACATTTTTACATTAATATTTTTAAAAATATATTCTAGAACACTAAATATAAAATACATTTTTAGATTAACTTTTACAAAAACACATTTTGGAACGTTTAATCCATAATGTATTTCTAGAAATATATTTCAGACCATTCAATCTAAAATATATTTTCGGATTGATGATTCTAGAATTCAATTTTATTTTCATGATATTATTTCAAATTAAGCAATTTGAGTATTTTTGTGTAAAAACATGATTTTTTTTTTCGGGTGTAGCATTATTTTAACATAAAATTTATATATAGCATATTATATATAATATTTACACAAGTAGCACAATTTTCAAAAAGTCAAACATTTCATATAAAAAATAGTCATTATTAGAAATTTTATGTTTTAAATCCATTAAAATATATATATATATATATATATTAAAATTTTTTATTTATATAATTATATTATTAATATATTTTTATAAATATAATAAATACAAATATATTTAATATATATAATATTTAAATATTTATTTATATAATTATATCAAATTAATATAAATATTATTTTTACCTATCATAAAATATATTTTTATAATTATATGTTTAATATATTTTTATAAATATAGTAAATGCAAATATATTTTATATATATATATATATATATATATATAATATTTAAATTTTATTTAATATAAACTAGTTGAAGAAAAAAATGATAAAAATAATAATTTATAGGAATAATAAATAAAAATAAATTTATATAAGATATTGTATGAATAAAATTTATATTAATAATAATTTTGATGTAAAAAATTAGAAAAATATAAATAAATTATAATATTATAGATTTAATATTTAAATAAATTTAATAAATATGAATTTATATAATATATATAAATAGAATATCTTACTCAAATTAATATAATAAATATGGATTTAATCACTTTAATTCAAATAGTATATCTTACTCAAATTATCTAATTAAAATTTTTATTTATACAGAATTTTAACAAAATATTTATACCAAACATATTAAAATATAATAAAAATATTTATAAATTTTTATAAAAGAAATATTATTTATACTTAATAAATATATATATATATATATATATAATTTATTTATGTTATTATGTATATAGAAAAATATAAATATATATTTATTAAATATATAAATATACATGTATTTATTATATTTATAAAAAGATAAATAAATACTTAAATATTTAAATATATATATATATATATATATTAAATATATTTATATTTATAAAAATATATTAATAATATAATTATATAAATATATTATTTATATTGATTTGATATAATTATATAAATAATTTTTTTAAATATATATATATATATATATATATATATATATTTAATATATTAATATATAGCGTTAGTACATTTGTTTTCTTGCCACCGCCATTTTTTTGTGGGTAGTCGAATGAAGATTTTAGAGATGGGGCTCGGAGGCGAAATAGGCAGAAAGAGGTGGCTTTTCGAGTTTGATAGGCAGGAAAGAGGGCTTGGTCCTTGGAGTTAGATAATGGAAAAGAAGATTTAGACGAGTATCAGAAGCAGTTAAGAGAACTGTGAATTTGAAGATTCCTCAATATTTTATTTAAAATATTTGACTTTTCAAAAACTGTGCTACTCATGTAAATAATAAGTAAAATATGCTATATATGAACATTTATATTAAAATAATGTTAAGCAAAAGAAAATCAAATAATTAAAGGAAGGTTGTACACAAATATAAGAAAAAAATTAAAAATTAAGGTAAAAATAAAATTATGGAAAATGTATTTTAGGTATTTAATTTCGGTAGGTGGAGTAGTGAGGTGTAGTAAGAAATTATGGGTTGCAAAAAGCGAGCCTTATTTAGTTCGTCTAACATTTTGGCTGTGCTAAGGTTTTAGAAAGGTTTGGGACCACTGCGAGAGGGGTTTATTGTTTTAGGTTTTAGTTCAAGCGCCACTTCCTCTCTATTGTGGTTTTAGGGTTTTGGTGAGATTTGGTTGAAAACTTCTCTCTGCTTTCTCCATGGATCTTTCAGACCTTAATTCAGCTGAAATGCAGAAATTCTATTCTGTAAGTTTAATTTCTTCGAACCTCCTGTTAGTTTTACGGCTTTTTATTTGTATGAAAATGAAAATTTCCCCGCCGATTAAAGCAAATACCTTATTTGTTAATAGCAGTGCCCGTATTTATTTGTCTTTGAACTTTGAATCAAAGCGGTCATAATTGTTAGTTATGCATTACGCGAAGTGTGATTCTTTTATTTTGGCTAAAAAATTCATCTGAATTGTTATTCAAATTACAAAATTAATAGAGTCGTAAACAATCTTATATTAATTAGTGGAAGCATGTATTAAGTTTGGCAATATGTGATGATGTTATGGCAGTGCTATTTAACAATTCGTTAGTTTTCAGAATATATGAAAGACGTGGTGATTTTCTTTTTTGACTGTGACTTTTGTAAGTTATGCTTGACTTCTCAGTTGCTTAAATCTTAATTTTACATATCATCATATTCTACTAATAGAGTCTAAACAAATTGGAAGATGGATGAAAAAAATTGCATTGAAAAGCTACACCAATACCTGTTTGTGTTATGTTTTATTCAATTCTTATTTTAGCCATTGTTGTATGTATACCTGTTACTAATAAACCAGAGATGTGGCTAAAAATGCAATCAATGCACAGTCTGTTAGGGCGTGAAATATAGAATATAAACACAGATGATAAGAGTGATAAACAAACTGATTTTAGTTTTTAAATTGAGTAGTCTAAGTATGTAACCTTGCTGCTACTGTTTCCTGGCATATTCTGAGAGTTTTTGTACTTATATGCTTCCTTTGTGTGCTGTTATTGTGAGGATCATGATGCTTAAGTATCATTACTTGGCCAGTCAGTTATTCTTATTTTTGGTTGCATAATTATAGTGGTAGTCCAGGATGTACCACTTATAAGTAGGCTAGCCATTCTCTTTTAGTTTTTATTTGTTATTTTTTTATCTGCTTTCAGTTTCAGTTTTATTTTATCCGTATGCCCTTAACTATCCCTCCAAATGCAGGAAGAACAGCAAAGAGCCATGGTTAACGAGATGGTGGCAAAGCTAACGAGTGAATGCTGGGACAAATGCATCACGGGTACACCTGGGAATAAATTCAGTTCCAGTGAATCTAATTGTCTTTCAAACTGTGCACACCGTTACTTGGAGATGAGCATGCTTATCATGAAAAGGTTTCAGAGTATGCAATGAAGATCAAGTGTTATCATCCTGAAAATTTATCTTATTATCTGGAATCTTATTATCTGGCAGCTTTGTTTCTTGGATTAATTTATATTTGTTGAGACTGTTGTGTCCAAATATTTTGTTTACTTTTTTGGCGTTCCTGAAATATATATATATATAGAGAGAAAAAAACTCTGCCTATTTGTGAATTGCGTACAGCGTGCGCGACTGAAATGGTATGCATTTGCAATTTCAATTTCTCAGTCAAGCAAGTAAAAACAGATAAACGTGTAAGAAAAATTTAATTATTTGTTAATCTCCAATTTTCCTCTTATCACCTTTAAAAGTAAGAGTTTGCATATAACTGCTTTAAATTGTCATCTTAGCAGGGTCTCACGGGAGCCATATTGTTAATAATTTTTATATGTTTATATTTTTAAATTATAGAACGTATATTTCGTGATATGCAATTTAAATTAGATAATATTATCTGGTTTCCATATATATCTATTGTTTCACAGGGGCCATGTCTCAAATGAGTAGCTTTTGGTTATGGTTCCTCACATGCAGTCATGATAAGTTTTTAGTTGTCAGGCATTGGGTTGAAATGCAGATCATGAAACCTGTAAAATATGAAATTAGTGAAGTGAATTTGGTATTTATTTTTTCCTTCTCTTTTTGGCGAAAGGGATCAAAGGTCCTTATTATGTTGTTTATTACATAGTAGTATACGAGAAAACTTAATTTTTCTTGACATACGTGAATGTGTGGCGAACTCTATTCGCTTTTTTGTGTGCAAATGAATTCAAGTGGTGTTCGAGAGACAAATGATTCAATAATACCCATAAATGAAACTTCTGAATCGTACTATCCTACAATTTATGGTTCACTTTAAGAATATTCTATGGTTAAGGCAATACGCCTCCGGTTGGTCAACTTTCGTTGGAAATAGACAATGCCACAGAGACGAGGGAGGCCAAGTGTCTGTGTCCAGTATGTTGTTTGGAACAATGGGCTGTTGATTATGTCATTGGATTGTTTGTTGAGGGTGCTAAAACGTGGAAGCACTTCCGGAGGGAGGCGAAGAAAGATTTCAAAGAGAACATCATTGCACAGTTCCACGGGTGGCGAGGTAGAGGGACAAGATGTTCGGTAGAAGGATTGTACGAATTTCACAATCCATTCCCACCATTTGGATAATGTCATTTTCCTCTGCTATTGTATTGATCAATTGGATAATTCTCTGCTATAACTAGAAAAAACTTGGACCTGAATCTGGATATTGTTGAAGCAGAGGGCACTGGCTTTCACGTTGCTACTTTTTTTCTTATATAAGAATGTGAGATTAGTGCCATGTGGACGTCATAGGTTTGTTAGGGAGACTAATACGGGACACCTTTCATGTGAAGGTCACAATGAACTACATCGACAATCGTCCTCAACTTTGATCTGGAAGCCAAAATTGGACGAGGGTTAATGACATTTTGTAACACTTTTTAAAATAATTTTTATTTCGTTAAATTTATTGAAACCAATAAAAATTTTGTTTACTGTTTAAGTATTTGTTTCAATGTATCAAATTCTTGCACAATATCCTCATTTTTATTTCTTATAAAAAGCATTTGTTTCAAATAATGAAATTATTTTAGGAAAGTGAACTTCAGAACATCACATTCCCATATATAGTACTGTAAGTTTTTAATCCTCTTTGTATACAAAATGTAAACCTGAACCTCAATTCTTCTCATTGTCATGTATGCATGGCTAGCCTATCTCCACCTAAATTGATGATGTGTTAGTTTTTTCTACCCACCTTGGACACGTGTGTAAGGTTATCCAGCTCACTAGTTACTGTTTTTTTTTTCTTTCTTAAACATAATTGAATCTAAACTTTCTTCAGTAATTAAGAATATATATATATATATATATATATATATATATATATATATAATGTACTTAACCAACAATCAGTGCTGATATCAAATCAAGCTATCAATGAAATTCTGAAAAGTATAACAATAAAAGAAGAAGCAGAAGACATGGAAAAAAAAAATTAATTAAAAGAACACATGCTGGAAGAATCACTTTTCACAATTTCTATTGTTCTATTTTCCAACCCAAAACTATTGAGTTTTAATATACATTACAGTGATATTCTGGAGCCGTTTCTGTTGAGTTGCCATTAGGCTCACTACTACTAAAACTGTTGATCCTGTCTCGAACTTCAGGACTCATCTCCCATTTTCTTTGCTGCTTATTTCCCATAACGAGTGCCTTTGAAACGAAGCAACTTCTCTCTGATCCCCTTCAGCATGAAACATCCTGCTCAAATCCATGGACTTATCATCTAATCCACTACCCTTGCCAATTTTCTCGTCATTGATAAACTCATCTTCGCAATCGCTTTCGTCCTCCTCAACTTCGTTGTACACTGGGGTCCCTAGTTCAAGGTCTCCTGCAATTTTTCTCATCACAGGGTTCAGAGATTCAGCAGCCCTTCTTCCAGATGAATCTGCTGGTTCTTTCGGAATTGGAATCTTAGACCTGAACTTGTTCTTGGATTGGGGAATGCCGGAGCAAAATATTTCTCTGAAGTTCTCAGCTACTCCTCTGTCATACGGGTTGGCTTGTTCGTCATACCGGTACCTAAAGTTTTCGTAAGTGGACTGCACATAAAAACAATAGTCATTTACAAGTGTTGAAGTGTATGAAACTACAAATGGTCACTAGTGTTTCTTAGACAAAGTATGCATACCATTATATACTATCTATATTAAGGTTTCTAAAAGTGGAATGCAACGGGTGATCAGAAATCATAAACACTCAGAAAATAAGTAGAAAGTAAAAGTCACATTTAAGTTCAAGGAGTTGTGAGTTAAACGGTGTTCAAACCTGGTTTTTGCTGATTAGATATGTGTGGAAAACAGTGAGGCCACCAACAAACCAGACAGAAATGAAGGAGTATATTATTAGTGCAATGGAGGCAGGAGTTTTGATCATTGCTTTCCAAATTGATATCTCCTCTGAGTCCATGATCCTCTTAATGTAGACCCAACAAAAGCCATGAACATAGAAACAAAGAAGGGTTGCAGAGAAAACAAACATGTAGTAGAACCTGTAATTTCGCTGCCGCCATGTACATAAAAGCAAAGAAGGAACAAAAAAAATTCTGACTTAGCAACTCCATGATCATATCTACCACAAATATATTTGTGTACTAATTATGTTTGTCTTTAAGCTTGTTCCGTTGGATGTGTATTTTAGCATGAAAACATGCAATTACCAACATACATGCAAACAATTCTCCATTTCTATGTTTTATAACCTTGGAGAAAAGTGTATTCAAGAATATGATACAATACAAACCAGTAGTAAGAATTTAAATAGAAACACAAACCTTAGAGGGAGCATACGCTATAATGATTCTACAATTTATAATCCTAGTTCTGTAGCAATTTCTGTTATTTGTAAGTCACATAATTTTAAGAACCGCTTAACACTTTCCATCAATGGACTAAAATATTTCAGGCTGTCTTTCTACAAACACTAAATATTGTTAGGTAAACATTAAATGCATGTAGTTGAGAGGTAGTGGTTATAGAGGTAGTAGTTGAGAGGTAGTTGTTGTATTGAATGTATGTAGTTGAAAGGTAGTAGTTGTATTAAATGCATGTAGTTGAGAGGCCATATCTAAAGGGCCTATAAATTGACCATGCATCACTCATTGCAAATACATCAAGTGACAATATACGAGTGCTTTATTTAGATACTTGTTTGTCTACAAATTGGTATCGA
>OY731406.1:48163883-48233720 GCA_963425845.1 Sphenostylis stenocarpa
GAAGCTTCTAAGTTAGCGTACTATGTACCTACTTATCTTAGACTCTAAAAATACGTACTCAATCTTAAATAAAACAGAAGTTATTACAATACAATTATCACCAATCTTCAATCTTCAATATTCTAAGTCTTTAGCTTCGATCATCATCAAAAATCCATTCTTCATATTCATCAAGTGCAACATCAAGTCTTTGAATTGTCACCAATCTTCAATCTTCAATATTCTAAGTCTTTAGTTCTTGGATCATCATCAAAATCCATTCTTCATATTCATCAAGTGCAACATCAAGTCCTTGAATTGTCAACATGTTCCTCCTCCACCAACAACCATCATTGAGTATGATTCAGACGATGAGGACAAAAGTCCTCTAATATGCCATCTTAAGAAACAAAACCACGTACTCATTCTTTCAAACTTACTCATTCTTTATTATATATGATTCTGTATTTACCCTTACGACCATTGTCTTTATAGAAAAAGACTTCAATTTTTTTTAAATTATATAATATTAAAAAAATAATGAAATTTATGTCGGATCAAGTCATAACAAACGTAAAATACGTCATACTTGGCTTCACCTGACGTAAATTTACTTTTTTTATGGCCTAGTCTAACATACATTTATGTCTGTTGTGATCTCCGACGTCTGTTTCGTACTTTGTCCGGTGTAAATTGATATAAGTTCTAAACATAACTTACATAAATTGACATCAACTACTATGACTGACGTAAATTTACGTCTCCTGTATTAACATCAGATTTATGTCTAAAGTAAAAATACCAAAATAACGTTCATAAAAAGCTTATTTTGCATTAGTGAACTTTACTTCTCATTTAATCATGGCACATGTTTATACATTTTATAATAGTCCAAAATCTATGTTTTATTTCATTATATAGATTTTATGGTTTTATTATTTTTAACCTTTCTTTTTAGTTTTATTTTACTATTATTTTTAGTGTTAAATTAATTTCGCTTCTTTCGAAGGAGTCAATGATGTCTCTTATACCATGGTACTGATGTAATAATATTTGTTGGTCATACTTGTTGACATAAAAATGTATTGCTCAAAGATGGAGTTAAAAAAATAGCCTAAGAAGGGTACTACATATAATTTTATTTTATTTTTCTAAGGAGGAGCATAATATATTTTTTAAATAAAATTTAAAAGAGATTAATTTTTGGATAGGGAGACATGACAATGCCAATCTCTTTGATTTTATAGTAAGTCAATTTGACATATATTTACTGTCATCTGAATATCACATTAACATAGTATAACATATGAGTATCGACATTTTGACAATTCTCTTATAAACATATAATTAATAACTCTATTAAAAAAATAATATTTCTCTTTATTTCTTAGTTTTTTCTCGTTTTCCTCTCAGTCTCAAATTCTCTTCTCCATAACTTGCCATTTTATTCGTTTTCGTCTTCCTCACACTCTCAATTTCTCTTCTCCCTCACTTGATATTTGTGTTCATTTTCGTGTTCCTCTCGGTCTCAATTTCTCTCCTCTGTCACTCGCATATGAATTGTACAACCAATGGTTTTTTCCGTGTTACAGCTTGCATTGGTTCCTCTATGATGGTCAGTCTCTTTGGTGGTGAGCCTCTCTATTTTTCGATTAAAGGTGAGGGATAGGTGTTTTCGATTTAGGGTTATGTATTGTTTGATTGAGGGTTAAAGTTTCGTTATTTCTTTGAAGAGTAGCTTTAGTTTTTTGTCCTTTACAAATTGAACCCTCATTTTTAATTAATTGCAATTTTGATTGTGGGTTGTCAAATGGGTGTATGATTTCCAGTATCAAAATATCATTTTTCTTTAAAATTATATAAGTCATATTTTAAATTTTACTTATTACGATTAAATAATTAATTACAAAAAACCAAAAAAGTGGGATTCAAACAACTAAACCGTGAAAACATACAAATGCAATATATAAATCGTAAATTCACTCAAACGTATAAATGAATAATCACAAACTATAATAGTTCAATCTTAATAACAATTCAAAGGAGACATTCATACAACAACATGATTGAGATCCTCAGAAACAATCACAGATTCAATTTGAACAGAAAAGAGGAAACATAGAACACCAACATCAAATATACAAAAAATGTTTTAAAACTCGAATTCAATCGACGAGAAACATCAACCACCACAAATGGGACACAATATAGGTGTTTTTGTCACTCATTATTATTGTCATCACTCGAAAACGCTCAACCATGGGAGGAAGAAGCTCTAGAGCAATTAAAATGCGACTTTACGTTGGACCTCATAGGGGTCAATGTAAAAGCCACTCTTTACGTCGGTTAGAGAGTCACCTGACGTAAAAAATAGTTTTTACGTTGATATATAAGAGGTTTTACATAAAAGTAGTGTTCCTTATCTACAAAAATGTCACCGCATTTTTAAAAATTGGTTATTTTTAGGTTCGATGAGAATTATATAACGTAAAAAGTCCATTATGCACTAATGATTTTTGCATGTTCCATTTATTATCATGTGTTTAAGTAATATATGTTATAACTTTATAATTAATAATTACTTTTAATTATGTTGTTTGTAATTTTATAAAAAATAGATTATTCCTTCAAGGATTTTTTTTTTTCATTGTCCTTGAATCTTGAAATTTCACATTTCATTTCTATTATGTGTTTGGCTTTTCAAACTCATCTTCAACATCTTTTTAATTCATTCAAAATAATTACATCCTTTAAATTTACATGTATAGAAAAGTTAAATATAATTGAAACTTGTTTAACTGTAATAATTTCTATGTTCCACAATAACTATCTTCTTTGTTATTCCATTCTTACAATAAAAGAAGATAATGCTCTTAACATACATTTCAACAAACACTCTACCACAAAAAAAAGAAAAAAAGAAAAAAAAACAACAACTAATATTTGTCAAATAAAAGTGCATACATCAAACGCCTATAGATAAAACCAACCGGCTACAAAATCAAATATAAAATTTACCTTATATAATAGTTATAGTACAATGAAAAAACTAAATCTTCTATTTTATCTTCTCAAAATCTTGTCACTAATACATTTGTTTCTCATATTTAACCAAATATATTTAATAGAAAACATAAAGGTATTTGTTGAATTAAAGAAGTGGTAATTGTTAAGTTGACATAAAAAAGATTAACATTCTTAAGAATGTTTTATAAGAGATAATAACTAAGTGTCTTAAAGAAATGATAATAATTCGAAAAGTTAAGGTTATTATGGTAATTTGCTCTTAGCAAGAGTCCATAAATTATGTTTATCTTCAAGTAATGTACCCTTTGTTTGTTTTACATAAATATTATCACTTTTCAACTTTTTTTTTTTTTATCTTATGCTCAGATATTTTAACCAAAGTTTTGGAAAAAAAAACATTTTTTTTTCAAGTGAGACATTCAAAATCTATGTGCTCCAAAATTTGAGGGGTATTAGGAAATGAGAAATTATGGTAAGCATTTACAGATGTTATCCTTATCCATTGCACTGCTTTAGCTATTATTTTGGCATCTCAAATTATCAAATGGTTTAAGTTCATTTAACGTCTTAAATAAGCATCTGCACGGCTATTTTACGTTATTAAAATATTTGAGAGATGAAGCAAATCCATCATGTGAAATATTTTCCACTGTGTTTAATTTGTTATTTCTTTTATTTGACACTTGTTTGGTTATGCAGAAGTCAGTCATATCTGACATTAATTTCATTATATCAAATTTGACTAAATACTAATAAAGTTTACAACAGTGTACATACCAAAATAAATATACGATATTTTATGCATTATTTGATTTGGCAGTGTAATTACCATTTTTTTTCTTCACCTAACATTTTTCTACTTAAAGAACAGGAATACTTCGTCGAAATTTCACCACAAGTAGAGCTATAGTATTATATCTGCCTCCAAAATCCTTTAACTGCAAATTCTTGTAAACATTTTTTATTGTAGAGGAGTCAGGATTAGTGTCCAAATTTTCAATTAGACTGAACAGTTTTACACCGCCAAAAAATAAACCCAAGTGCATACGTAGATGAACTGGGGCGTGTTTTGATGCATGAGATAACATTTAACAAACTTTACAAGAAATTCTTTACTGCATAGTTGTGGAAGCATAAGGGATAAATCTCATGAGGAAGCTAGAGAGGGACCAAATGCAAACCACACCAAGGAATTGTAGGACATTAAGAAGGGTACCCAATGAGCTGTTTATAGCCATGTTGTGTGAGGTCATTTCAGCACCTCTTACTGTAAATGATAAAGCTGTCACCAGTTGTGCTGCTCTATTTAGTTGGTGAAGCCTGTACACCTATCAATAACACTTCATTACTAAGTTACTGTATTATGAATAACAAATCAATTGAGAAAGTTGGCCATAAGAATATTGAAATATTTTAGTTGATTCAATCCAATAAAAAGGAGAGCAAAGCTAGATTAAAATTTAACAATTATAGGATCCATACAATCAAAATGTAAATTTAGACTACCAAAGTATCAATTAGGCAAAGCAAAGGAATGTAGTCAACACAATCTACCATGACAAAATACTGAAATCAACAGGTAATTGGATTGTCCTTACTTGAAAGATTAATGGAATAGCAGACCGGGAAGGAGACTTTCGATATCTAGCGTACTGCTCAAATGCAAATTGGACAACTATACCGACAAGGTATGGCGCAAGAGTTGCAGAGGCTGCAGGGCCAGTCCATGGCCAGACCAAACCCATAGTTACCATTGGAATTACTAGACTAAGCACCAGAGTAGCAACAGAGGAGACTCTCTGTCCCAACTGTGGGGGTGGAGTATCACTATTGTTTGCAGCAGTATCCAGTAGCATGGCTCTTCTTAAATGATCCAGTAGAAAAAGGAATACGGCAACACCAGAATAGAAAATTGCTTCTGTGAAGAATAATATGAGAAAATCTGGAGATGAAGAAAGAAGATACTTCAGAGATTAGAATTCATAGAAAAAAGAACCATTCAGAGCAAAGAAGAAAGTACAAAAGAAATAGAAAAGAAGAATTAAAGCAAGCAATTCAACATTATAAAGTTTGAGGATTGACCATCTCCCAACTACCATATTTGTAGCATATAATACAGAAAAGTTACACCAACTACAACTCTACTTTTCCCAGTAACTCCACTAACATTTTGAATTGCTCAACCAATATTTTGGAATGTTTTGTTAATCACTCAGTTTTGAAGAGAGAAACCAAATCTTAAAAGGTAGACTTTAAGACTAACTCAACTTCATAAAATTGGTTTGTAAGTTAAGATTTGCACCCACTTATGTACTACAATTTGTTCATATCTCCAATCTACAAGGGATCTCCAATATTGATATTAAAGATGCAATTTTTTTCATCCATTGTGTCCATATAGTGTCCGTATAGTTTATTCTCCAATTTTGTCCAGTCATCCAACGAAGGATGCCATTCATTTTATCGAGAAGCAAATAACTCCAAGTCAAGCAATGAGCACCACATCCAATTTCTGAACATCCAAAATGTTTAGCATCACCAATTATCAACAAACCCAAATACAATTAATTACCCTTTTCTCCACAGTTTTCATTTAGCTGATTGACTCAAGGAGATGTTACTAGCCTACAAACACTCCACATAAAAACAGTAAGCTATGCAAAATACTGCAGAGAAGTCAATATAGCACCTATACATCAAACATTCAAACACAGCAGAGGTCTTTATTACAAAGAAAAGTTACCTGTTAACAAAGAGTCCTCAAAAATGATGGAAAGCACTTTGCGTAAATAGAGTGAAGGAAAAATGAAGGAAGCAACGAGGACTGCAGGGCCCAGAAACCATAATATGCTGTTTTGACTTCTCTCTGGATTTGATAAAAGGATCGTACTCTCTTTTCTGTAAGGTCGGTTATAAAATGATATTAAACCTGACTTTCCATCACTCCCTGATAAATGAAAATATGAGTTGCTTGGAGGAGAGATGTCTTCTGCAACAATATCAATGTTTTCTGGCACTAAAGTAGTTGTTTCAAGTTCACAATATTGTGACTGATCCTCAGAGACAACAAAAAGGGCATTATGCTGTTTTTGTAACCTTCCCTTGAAATTAGGCATTCCATGCATAAACCTAAGCTGGCATGATTTGTCTAACCATGATACAATGGCAAAAACAAAAGAATGTTAACAGAGACATATTTAAAGGAGTTCATATATATAGGTTATGAGCTAGCTTCCAGAGTTGAGTTTAACCCATTTCAAATTCAAGAAATATCATAAGTAATGGTTGTCCTAGTAGAGTGTTTTTCATAGTGTGAAGTTCAGCAATTATTTGCACTTACCTAGAACCCTAAAGTCTAATCAACACATGAGCGTTCGGACAAGGATGGGATGCAATTTACAATAAAATTCCACATTTCTACAACAAATTTATTCATGAAATATGCTTGGAATCTTTAAAGGATGAATAGGCAAATTGAGTTGGACACTTAATGCCGAATGCAGATATTCAGGAATCAACAAATAAATAAAAAAGCTACCTTTAGTGTACATTTGCAACTGAGCCACATTTAGCTGGTTGACGAACAATCCTTGTGATAAGCTCAACTAAATATTAAATGAAAAGTAAATATGTAAGAATAAATACAGCAGTATCAATTTCAAATTAGCAGTATAATGAAATAGCTTTTATAAAAAAAGAGAACACTACTCAAATACCAAATCACATTAATTGCTCAATGGTAGTTTAAATATCAAGCATAAAATGTGCAAAGTTGACAAAGGTAACACCTCATGACTTCGTCATCGTCAATTTTCATAAATAAATTATCTATACACTCATTAATCTATGGCATGAATTATTTATATGTGAAAATTAATTAACTAATAATTAAATAGCATAAACCATACCATACACTAACTTTTCAGAGAACTGGCTGTTAGAAATTAGAATAACCACGTACAGTTGATTTTCATGTGTTAAATACATTTAGTTCTAGAAAATAGTACCCAGTTATCCTTAGCCTTGTAAACTGTATCATGAAGCCTATGTACATTCTATCTCTTTCTCACTTTGACACTGGTGAATCCCAAACAGAATATAGTTTGCAATATAGCTCCCACGACATTCATGGATTTGAGCAATTCTTCACTGGACACTCACATCATACATTATTCACTGATCAAATTAATGCACAAAAATCTATTAGAATGCATACATCTATTTGATCATGTTTCAGGTAATTGCAATTTGCAAACACCCATTCAACACATGTTTTAGCAATTTATTCTGCAACTTGAATCTAACATGAAAACTTAACAATTAACCACCTTAAGAAACTTGACAGAAAAAGCAAGGGAGACAGAGAAAGAGAAGAAACAGGAAATCAGTACTTCTACAAACCAATTTCAGCTATGAAACTAATCAAACCAAGTGCTAAGTTTGCAATGATTTAACTAACTACTGAAGTTTCAGTTCGGACCAAATCAATACCATTTAGTTCTACCTACAATAATGACCTTAAAACTAATTCTTCAAAGATTATTGAATTGAGATTCAATTCAAATTCTGAATCACCAAGCAACTTTTTGAATCAGGAATCATAATTTTGTATCAAATCATAAGATTCAGGTACAATGAAAGTTTACTTCAAATATATCATATAGATGATATATAGTGTTTTCATTGTACTTTAAAGTAGGAATAGATAAAACAAATTGAGCAGAAGTCATAAAAAACAGAATTATTGGTTATATCTAAGTCTTTCTGTTAGAAGAATAGATATGAAATAATTGAATAGCATTGAATGAGTGAGTGAAACATAAAGGTGGAATAATCAAATAGGATAAGATCACAAGTGTTCTTTCAAATTTCTTTTCATTTAAAAACTTAAGCTCACATGACTTTCTTTTTTCATAAGAATTGGCGAAAAAGAAAAAACCTGAATCTTTGAATCGTATCAATGATATGAATTACATAGATTCAGTTATGCATCATAAGATACAGAATCAATTAAGATTCATATTGAAAATGAATTAGTCGATATGATATCTAAAATGTATCGAATAGTGAATTTTAAAATTCTGATAACTATAAATGCTTCATATCTTTTTTCTAGCAGAGCATGCCACTTGCAATTATATTTCACCTGCTAGCTGGTTATTGATAATTTTCAGTGGGCAAATACATAATTATTGGTGGAGTAAATAACAAAAATCAAGTTCATGGTGTCGATTTATCTTATTTGAGGAAAGATCCAATTACCCAATGTATTTTCAACAGTCTCCTTAATCAGCCTCTTCCTTTCCAATTCCAAATGCCTTTGAAATATAAAGCTGGTGTCATTGTTCAAATAAAATTGACTAAATGAAGAATTAACATCAATCTTCACAGTACCACAGTGTGAACAGAATACCAAGAATTTTCTTTAGACGCCTTCTTCATTTAGCTACTTTTTCCAAATAACACCGTGAAGGAATCAGTTGTCTGCATTTCCACTATTAACTATTTTCAGTCAAACCCTACTGATGAAGCAAAAATAAGAAGAAAACCCTATCCAATCAAAGTCCAATAGTAGCAGATACATTCTCCCAAACTCAAAATAAGTGTAACAAAATCAACTTACAATTCTTGAGGTTTACAAGTTAAGTTGTATAGTCTCAGTTCCACAAAATTTTAAAAACATAAGCCTAACACCCCGATGAAATACACAGCAATTGGTCACTCTTGGTCAACCCATGTATGCATTAACAATTATTGCCAACGAAAACTAAAATTAAAAAGAAAAATCATTGTAAAATTGGGGAACAGAGTAAATTGAGAAACATGTCCATAAATTCATTGCCATAGGTACCTGGGCACTTCTCATGCGTTGGAAAGGAGAAGAAGAAAGAGAAGCCGCGGAACAAGAAAAGGAGGAACCGAACTTAGCATTAGCCATGATAACATGCGAAAGAAGGAAGCAACGAGAGCGTGGCGTCGAAGAGGGTCGCGTTGAATTACCGAAGCATATTAAATAAATAAAGATTCGGGAAATACTAAGAAACCAAAGTTGAACACACAACAACAGAGTCTGAGTCTTACAACGTGTGCCACTTCCCTCGGCCGTAGGTTTCTGGGTGTAAGATTAACCAAACCCCTTTGGTTTGTGTCGCCGATTACAACGTGTTGCTGTTAGATATTTTAAATCGGATTAAATATATATTTTTAACATCTAATTTTACTAAAAAATAATTTTCATTCTTATATTTTAAAATTTAATAAATTAATTTTTAAATTTAATATATATATATATATATATATATATATATATATATATTATCTTTTAGTTAACTTTATAATGATAAAATAATATAATTAACATTTAAATTCAAATATAAAAACTAATAAAATAATATTAATTATTTTATCAACTCTATTAAAATAAAAATCATAACTAAATATAGATAATAAATAAAATAATATATTTCACAAATTACAAGAACGATTCTATCCATATAAAAATATAAAAACTAAAGACATTTTTTTGAAAAATATAAAAAGTAAAAACATTTTTTCTCTTTTAAACTACGTTTTAATATACATTTTTTAATTTATTTTTTTCTCATTCACTTTTAAAATTTAGGTTTAAATTTACTTTAGATCATCGAAATTTCGTGTTTTGTGATTTCGATTTCCATCAAAATTTAATTGCTAATTTTTAACTTTTTGAAATTATGCAAATTTTAATTCACTTCAATTGCTGACAGAAAATATAATATCATGAATATTACTTATCCAGATGGGATGTTAATATTTTAAAATAAAATAAAATTTGTGGTAATGGATTTTAAAAATATATGAAATAATAACCCTTTAAAGTTGGATTTAGACAAATCTTTATGTATTTAACTTGGGTATTTTAATACATGTATGGTAGAAAGAGTTGTTATTAAAGTTGTTTGGGTGTTCTAGTCTTCTTTGCACATGGGATTTTTGGCGTGGGAGATGTTGGTTTGTGCCGCAATGAACATAAGGCAACCAAGCTCACATGAGGAGAAGTCATATTGTAGAAAACTATTTTCTTATTTTGCAATCTTTGGTATGTAGATTTTGGTGTGGATATGGTTATTTACATGTAGGTTTGGTATCAGCTTATTTAATTTTGACTTCAGTTTTTTGGTACATGAATTGTGACTTTGGTTCTCGTGAGATTTTAAGGTGTATAACTTTTATTCTATAAAAATATTTTTATTGGGAATTTTTTTTTTATGGACAACATATTATGAATCATCAAGGATTATAATTACATTATGAATCTTTAAAGTAGTATATGATTATGATAGAGATTTGGGTGAGTCATGATAGAGATCTCGGTGAGTCACGATCTCAATGATTTATGGTAAATATGTTAGTAAGTCATAATAGGAATGTCAATTAATCATGGTGGTGATATCGGACAACCAAGGTTGGCATCTTGGTGAGTCATGGAGGAGATCTTAGTGAGTCAAGGTGGTGATCTCAATTAATCATGGTAGTGATTTCGGTGAGTCATGGTACGAATCTCTATGAGTCACGGTCAGGATCTTAGTGAGTTTTAGTCGAGATCGAAGTAAGTCATGGTGGGGATCTTGGTTATTCATGGTTGTTATTTTTCTTAAACATGGTGGAAATACGATGAACCACAATGGGGATCTTAGTTAATCATGGTGGTGATCTTGGTCAATTATGATGGTGATCTCGATGAGTCATAATGAGGTACTTGTTTAGTCATGGTGGTAATCTCAACAAATCATGAAGGGAATCTTGTCTAGTCATGGTGTGAATCTCAGTAAATCATGATGACGATCTTGATGAGTAATGGTAATAATCATGGGGTCTCAATTAGTCTTTGTGGTGATCTAGGTTAGTCACAATGCAAAGTTAAGTCATGGTGGGCATCTTTGTCAATGATGATGGTGGTCTTAGACAATCATGGTGTGAATCGTAATAAGTTATGATGAACATCTTAATTAATCATGGTGGTGATTTCAGTTAGTCATGATGAGGATCTTGATCATCCATTGTTATCTTTGTTAATCATGGTGGAAAACACATTGAATCATGATAGGGATCTCAGTTAATCTTAGTGGTCATGGTGAGTTGTGGTGGCATTCTCGTTTTATCTGAAAGTGATACTAGCAAAGATCTCAGTGATTTGATGAAGTCAAAGATAAAGTCAAAGGTCATTTCTGCAACAGTCAAACAAGTCACTCAGAAGAATGGAGTTGAAGACTTAGTGTGTCTTAACAGAAAGCTTAGGTAAAACCACTTTACCTTTTTCCACTGCATGAAGCTTCTTCACTCAATTTGCAAAATGCCTCAAAAATAGTTTTTAACAAATCAAACAAAAGCATTTTGACAAAGAACTTTCTTAACAATGTTTTTAACTGATATAGTTTTAAAAGAAACAATTAAAATCACTTAGAATGCGTAAAGAAGTGTTTTTACAGTATTTTAATCGATACAAACTTCTTTTAATCGATTAAAACCCTTTATGACCGATTAGAATTCGAATATGACAGGTCAGAATGATATATAATCGATCAGACGTTAAAAATGAGCGATCAGATTTATTTTAATCGATTAAAACACGTTTTAATCGATTAAAACCACTTTGGAAGTCAGGATGATCGATCAGAATGAAATTATGACCGATCAGAGTTGGTTATGATCGATCAGAATTGAATTATGACCGATCAGACTTATTTCAATCGATTAAAACGAATTTCAATCGATTAAAATAACTTGGAAAATCTTTGTACAGAGTTTCAATCGATTAAAACGTATTTCAACCGATTAAAACAACTTAGAAAAATTTTGTGCAGGTTTTTAATCGATTAAAACGACTTTATATCAGCTAAAATAACTTGGAAAGTTTTATAAGAAGGTTTTTAAGCAAATCAATCGATTAATACGCGAATCAATCGATTGAATTACTCTTTGAAAATGTTTGTAAAATGTTTTAACTGATATAAACATGGTTGTATCAACTAAAACCATTCTGTTAAAGAACAAGAACGCATTAATGAGTTGAAAGGACTTTTAACAGATTATAACGGCTATTTCAACAGATTAAAACAAACTTTCAACAGATTAATTAATGCAACAGATTTGAAAATTCTCTATAAAATCAGTTTGGCTTGAACTGTTAAAGGGTGATTGAACATATCAGTTTTCATACAAACTAAGCAATCAGTTCAAGCAACTGTTAAGCATCTTTTTCCAAGAAAGAATTACAACTGTTTTGTGAAGTTCTTTTTGAAATCTTTCTTGAGGCATATCGCATTCTGTGAAGAAGAAACTTACTGTGGATTAGAGTAATCCGGTTTGAGCTTTCTAAGTCTCTTCTTTGTAAATTCTTTTTCATTACTTTGTATTGTGTTGTACCTGGAATTTGGGTACAAGTTTTCTGCAGCTGGAAGGTGGTTGTAGAAGTTTCCAAGAACTGGAATTTGGTTCTTGTACTGTGTGGTGCCTGGATTTTGGGTACTGGTTTCTCTGCGGCTGAAATTTGGTTGCAGAGGTTTCCAAGAACTGGAATTTGGTTCTTGGTGGAAAGGTTAAAGTCAGGAACTGGAAATTGGTTCGGCTGTTAGAGTAGGTGTAAGATTGTTGAGTCTGTAAAACATCTATTCTAGTGGAACCCAGCTGGAATTTGGCTGGAGACTGGACGTAGCCCTGGTATTGGGTGAACCAGTATAAAATTACCGGTGAAATCTTTCCTAACCTTTCTCTCTTTAATTTCAGTTGCTGCGCTTGTATTGTTTAATTGCTTTGTGATTCGTGAATTGATTAGTAAACTTAATTTTCGAATTAGATAATCTGTTTATTGCGAAAAACTTTCAAAAATCAATTCACCCCCCCCTCTTGATTTAAAACTACTTTTCTAACATTATCATGCTGGAGATCTTAGTTACTCATGGTGAAAATCTCAACCGGTCATGGTGAGAAACTCGTTCAATCAAGGTATGGATCTAGGTTTTTCATTGTGATGATCTCGATGAGCATATTGAGATCTGAGTTAGTCATATTTGTGACCTCAATTATGGTGGAGATCTTGGTTAGTCATGATGGGTATCTAGGTTAGTCATGGTGGTGATTTTGGTGACTCATGTTGGGGATCATGATTAGTCATGTTGAGGATATGAGTTAGTCATGGGGGCTATCTTGATTAGTCAAAGTGTGGATCTCGTTGAGTCATGGTGGAGATCTTAGTGAGTTATGATGAGGATCTTGGTTAGTCATGGTGGGGATCTCATTCAATCATGGTGAGTTTCTTAGTCAGCCATCATGGGGATCTAGGTTAGTTGTTGTGGTGATCTAGGTGAGTCATGATGGAGATCTAAATTAGTAATCGTGGGGATCCTAGATGGTCTTTGTCACAATCTCATATAGACATAATATGAATCTTAGTGAGTTATGGTGATGATTTCGGTCAATTATGATGATGATCTCAGACAATTAAGGTGGGGATATAAATTAGTCATGATGTTGATTTATGTAGTAATGGTGCGAACTTTAGTGAGTCATTGTGGGGATTTTTGTGACTCATAGTGGGCATTTTGGTTAATCATGGTGGGATCTCAATTATTCGTTGTTAACTCTATTTATCATGGTAGGAATGATAGAGTTTGTACTATGTAGAAATGTTTAGTTTTAATTTGAATAAAATATTGGTTTAATACTAAACATAGGAATAGGGAGTTTGTTTTGAATTATTGTTTTTCTCTTTCTACTACCACTAGCCTTTAATTTTCCTAAGTGGGTTGTTTAACGGTTACACAATGTATTGATTGACTATTTAAAGTCAATATTGTAGTTAATAAAATTGAGTCATTTTCAATCCAAGTTGTTGTGATATTTTTCAGTTTTATTCTCAATAACTTACAAAGTCGTTGTCTTTGCCATTTTTCAACAACAAAGAAAACGACTATAGAAGGGAGTGTCGCCGTTCGACTCGTGTTTTTTAAGTGTGGTACAACGCCTTTAGGTTGTCTGATAATTGGGCTAGACCTAAAAGCGAGGTTTTCGAAAGGTTTGAGGAGTCGCTACCAATGTTTTTACGAGAAACATTGGAAAAGGAAAAAAGAAGGTAGTGGTTTTTTAAGTAAAATCTGTTAGAATCGCGCAGCGGAATGATCGCGTGGTCGGACAAAAACCAAGAGGGGGGGTGAATTGGTTTCTTAATAAAAATTAGGTTTTCAAAATTTTCCCCAAATTTTACCGATTAAAAACTGTGTAAATGTAAATAGAGAAGGGATAGAAATCTTACACAGGAAATTTATACTGGTTCGGATCAAAAGACCCTACGTCCAGTTGCTAATCACTCAACAGAGGATTAACGCTGTCACTATAAACAAATTGTTACAATACAAATTACAATGGAAGAGATAAAGTAAAAGATGACACCTCTCTTGAAACCCACAAGAGATGAAGAACAGTTTTCCCCAGAGACGGCACAGCACACAATCCACTAAGAACTCCACTTAGTGATTCTTATCGCTTCTAGCCCACACCAGGTTCCAAAAGCCCCCTTTCCTTGCAACAAACAGTTCTCTGGCACTCACAGCACTTAACTTTTGTATGGAAAAGGTTGTTCTACTTTTCTGAGTGCCAAAGGAGAGTTTAAGTAGGGAGATTAGGGTTTAGGAATTGGGGATTTCAAAACTAGGGTTCTTGGTAATTGGGTTTTCGAAAATAGGGTTAATTTGAAATTTAAAATCAAAAACAGACTGAAATAATCGATTAAATGGAGTTATAATCAATTAAAACAGAGCCAAAAAAACAGAACCCAAAACCTCTCTGTTTTAATCGATTATTTGAAGTTTTAATCGATTATTTGACCTAATAATCGATTATTTTTATGTTTTAATCGATTAAAACAGTGAGTATATACTGAAAATGGTTTTCTCACTGTTTTAATCGATTATTTCCCTATATAATCGATTAAAGCCGAGCCTGGATGATATATTTGGGCTTTTTGAAGCTTCTAAGTTGCAGACTATGTACTGGCTATCTCAAACTCTAAAATTACATACTCAATCTAATTAAAACAGAGTTATTACACTACAAAAACAAGTCTTCAACACTCTAAGTCTTTGAGTTCTTGAATCATCATCAAAATCAACAATCTTCATGTTCATCAAGTGCAACATCAAGTCCTTTAATGTTCAACAATCTCCCCCTTTTTGATGATGATCAAAATTATCTTTTAAAGCCCTTGTAATAACCTGTTTTATCTGTCATACTAACAAACACATCAAACATACCAGATAATATTTAAATGCAATTCATAAGAGGCTTTAAATTTTTCTCCCCCTATTTTGATTATAATCAAAAAGAACTCTGCAATAACAATCATAAGAGCTCCCCCTAAAAATATGCATAATTTGGAGATAACTCCCCCTCAATCAAAGCATTTAAAGAAACAAATTTCATTTCATAAAGAAACGTCATTACAGACAAAGAGATATATAACATTACAATCATGTAAAAGTTGTTTATTTAAGCAGAATTTAGGCAATGTCTAATATTCCTAAGTCTCTTCTAAGATCATAGAATCTATCCTTGGGTAGAGGCTTAGTAAAAATATCTGCTAATTGGTGTTTGGTATCTACATACTCTATTTTACAGTTTCCTTTGCTGATATGATCTCTTAAAAAGTGATGTCTTATTTCTATATGTTTAGTCCTAGAGTGCATTACTGGATTCTTAGTTAGATTTATTGCACTCGTATTATCACACATCAAAGGTATGTCATTTAAAAAGATACTATAATCTTCTAACTGTTGTTTCATCCATAGAATTTGAGCACAACAACTACCAGCTGCAATATATTCAGCTTCAGTGGTAGATAAAGCAACACATGCCTATTTCTTAGAATGCCAAGATATTAAGGATGAACCTAACAAATGACATGTTCCACTAGTGTTTTTTCTATCAATTTTACAGCCACCATAATCAACATCAGAATATCCTATTAAACTCATACAAGCATCAGACGGATACCACAAACCAAAATCAGTAGTTCCTTTTAAATATTTTAAAATATGTTTTACTGCAATTAGATGAGATTCTTTAGGACAAGCCTGAAATCTAGCACACACACAGACAGAATGCATAATATCAGGTCTACTTGCAGTTAAGTATAATAGTGATCCTATCATACCTCTATACATAGTTTGATTAACTTCCAAACCTGATTCATCCTTGTCTAGATAGCATGAAGTTCCCATGGGTGTGTTAGCTTCCTTTGAGGTGTCCATACCAAAATTTTTGAGGATCTCTTTGCAGTACTTGGTTTGAGAGATGAAAATGCCATCTTTAAGTTGCTTGATTTGTAGTCCAAGGAAGAATGTCAATTCTCCCATCATAGACATTTCAAACTCTCCCTGCATTATCTTAGCAAATTCTACACATAACGAATTATCGATTGATCCAAAAATTATATCATCAACATATACCTGGACCAATAAGATGTGTTCTTTAACTTTCTTTATAAACAGTATAGAATCAATTTTTCCTCTTGAAAAATAATTTGCAGTTAGGAAACTACTTAATCTTTCATACCAAGATCTAGGAGCTTGTTTCAACCCATATAAAGCTTTCTTTAATTTGAAAATATGATTAGGATAATTAAAATCTTCAAATCTAGGGGGTTGCTCTACATACACTTCTTCTTTAATAAAACCATTTAAAAATGCACTCTTTACATCCATTTGATATAGTTTAAATTTCATCATAGATGCATAAGCAAGAAGTAGGCGTATAGCCTCTAACCTGGCAACAGGAGCATAAGTTTCATCATAATCTATACCTTCCTCCTGACAATAGCCTTTTGCAACAAGTCTGGCTTTATTCTTTGTTATGTTTCCATCTTCATCAAGCTTATTTCTGAATACCCATTTAGTTCCAATAACTTGATGTGACTCTTCTTTTGGGATTAATTCCCAGACTTGATTCCTTTCAAATTGGTTAAGTTCTTCTTGCATGGCTATGCACCATTGATCATCTTTAAGTGCTTCCTCAATGTTTTTAGGTTCAATCTGTGACACAAAAGCAACAGACATACAGAAATTTGTCATATTTCTAGTTCTTACCCCTTTTGAGATGTCACCTATGATGTTGTCCATTGAGAGTCCTCTAGGTGATTTCCATTCTTTTGCTAATTGAGGAGCTTGAGAAGACTCATTATTTTCCAAGTATAGTTCATCAAGGGCTTCTCTTATATACTCATCATCACCTGCAAGTTCTTTATTTGACTCAAGAGGATTTCCCCCAAGGTCTACAATCTCATCAAAGGTAACATGTATAGATTCTTCTATATTTAAAGTTCTCCTATTAAACACTCTATATGCCTTGCTAGTTAGAGAATAACCTAGAAAAATGCCCTCATCAGCTTTTGAATCAAATTTTCCTAGATTGTCCTTTCCATTATTTAGCACAAAACATTTACATCCAAAAATCTTTAAATGTGCAACATTAGGTTTTCTACCATTAAACAATTCATATGGAGTAGATTTAATAATTGACCTAATGAGCATTCTATTTAAAACATAACATGACGTACTAACCGCATCAGCCCAAAAATATTTAGGAACATTAGATTCATTTAACATAGTTCTTGCAAGTTCCTCTAATGACCTATTTTTCCTCTCAACTACACCATTTTGTTGGGGAGTCCTAGGAGCAGAAAAGTTATGTAATATACCATTTTCCTCACAATAATTCTCAAACTTTTCATTTTGAAACTCACCACCATTGTCACTTCTTAAAACTTTAATTCTTAGGTCTTTCTCATTTTGAATTTGTTTAACAAACTTTCTAAAGACCTTAAAAGCTTCACTTTTCGTAGTTAAGAAAAATGTCCAAGTATATCTAGAGTAATCATCAACAATTACAAGTCCATAATAATTTCCACCAAAGCTTTTTATCCTAGAAGGTCCAAATAAGTCTAAATGTAATAATTCTAGGGGTTTTGAAGTGGAAATAACATTCTTTGATTTAAACGATGATTTTACTTGTTTACCCTTTTGGCATGCATCACACAATCTATCTTTTTCAAATTTTAACTTAGGCAATCCAATAACTAAGTCTTTTGAGATCAATTTGTTCAAATGATGCATATTTATATGAGCCGCTCTCTTATGCCATAACCAAGGGTTCTCTTCCTTAGCAACTAAACATGTTATACTTGACTCATGCAAACAATCCAAATCAATCAAATATTAATCTGTTAAAAGATTCTTTTAATCCATTAATACGCTCTTGATTCTTTAACAGATTTGTTTTAACTGATACGACAACGTTTATATCAATTAAAACACTTTATAAAAAATCTTCTAAGTTGATTTAATCGATTGTTTCACAATTCAATCGATTGAAATACTGCAAAACTTTCTTATAAAACTTTTCAAGTTATTTTAACTGATAAAAATAAGTTTTAATCAATTAAAACGCTGTGTAGAAAATTTCTAAGTTGTTTTAATCGATTGAAACGAGATTTAATCGATTAAAATAGTTCTGATCGGTCATAACTAAATTCTGATCAATCATAACTGATTCTGATCGGTCATAATTGTATTCTGATCAATCATCCTGACCCTTTAAGTGATTTTAATCGATTGAAACGTGTTTTAATCGATTGAAAAAATTCTGATCGCTCATAATAAAAATCTGATCGATCACATTTGATTCTGATCGGTCATAATTGGATTCTGATCGATCATCCTGACCCTTTAAGTGATTTTAATTGATTGAAACGTGTTTTAATCGATTGAAAAAAAAATTCTGATCGCTCATAATTAAAATCTGATCGATCACATTTGATTCTGATCGGTCATATTTATATTCTGATCGATCATAATGAGTTCTAAATGGTTTTAATCGATTAAAAACAAGCTGTATCGATTAAAATACTGTAAAAACACTTTTTTGAACATTCTAAGTGATTTTAATCGGTTCTTTCAAAACTATATCAGTTAAAAACATGTTTAAGAAAGCTTTTGTAAAAATACTTTGTTTTTAGTTGTTTAAAAACGATTTTAGAGGCATTTCGCAAAAGCTTTAAGTGAAGAACCTTCATGCAGCAGAAAAGATAAAATGATTTTACCTAAGCATTCTGTTTAAAACATACTAAATGATCCATTTTCTTTGAATAAATAAAAGAGACAAACAATTCATTTATCTATAGGAACCCAAATATATTTTCCTTTAGGAACACCAAAATGTTTGATTTTACATCTATTTGAAGTATGACCATATTTCATACAATAAAAACATGCTTTAGATGTAACATTTGAGAATGATGCATTTCTAATTATAGATGCTCTAGTTCCTTTTTCTACCCATACTCTTTTCTTTTTAATTTTAGGCTTTTTCAAAGGAACTTGATGATTTACACTATTTCGAGCAAACACCATTTCATGCTTCTTAAGATCATCTATTTCCTTTTCGGCTTTGTCTAGCAAATGGTTAAGAATATCTATGTCATAGTCATGCTCTTTACAGTTTGCACATGCTAAGTTCTTATCCTCATCTAAACATACAATTTTCGTATTAGCTACTTCCTTTTCTTCTAAACATGCAATTTTCAATTTTAAGGACTCATTTTCCTTTTCCGATCTTCTTAGATTCTTCTTTACAACTTTATATTCATCTTACAAATTCTTAAAGGCAATAAATAATTCATTGTAAGCATTTTGCAATTCATCATGATCATTTTCATCATCACTTGAAGATGAGTCGGAATCACTTACCTCAAAGTCGGAAGAAATGATGTCATTTGCCAACAAGCAAATGCTAGCTTCTATTTCTGAGTCACTTGATTCCAAAATTGAGTCACTATCATCGGTTCCTTCATAAGTTACTCTTAGTTTTTCCCACATTTCTTGAGCACTCTTACAAAATGATATCCTGTAAAACTCATCAAGGGTTAAAGCAGATGAAATTATATTTCTAGCCCTAACATCATATTGAGCTTTCCTATTTTCTTCATCCGACCATCTAGAAAATTGTTTTGGTACTTCTACTCCATTTTCAAAAACTTTAGGAATAAAAGGACCGTTTAAAATAGCGTCCCAAACGCCTCTATCAACAGACTCTAAAAATATTTGCATACGTACCTTCCAAAAAGGATAATTTTGACCCGCAAAAAGTGGGGGTCTGTTGATAGACGCACCTTCGGCAAAAGTTTGATTTTGTCCGGCCATTTTCGAAAATTTGAATGACTATCAAAGCAAGCTCTGATACCACTTGTTAGAATCACGCAGCGGAATGATCGCGTGGTCGGACAAAAACCAAGAGGGGGGGTGAATTGGTTTCTTAATAAAAATTAGGTTTTCAAAATTTTCCCCAAATTTTACCGATTAAAAACTGTGTAAATGTAAATAGAGAAGGGATAGAAATCTTACACAGGAAATTTATACTGGTTCGGATCAAAAGACCCTACGTCCAGTTGTTAATCACTCAACAGAGGATTAACGCTGTCACTATAAACAAATTGTTACAATACAAATTACAATGGAAGAGATAAAGTAAAAGATGACACCTCTCTTGAAACCCATAATAGATGAAGAACAGCTTTCCCCAGAGACGGCACAGCACACAATCCACTAAGAACTCCACTTAGTGATTCTTATCGCTTCTAGCCCACACCAGGTTCCAAAAGCCCCCTTTCCTTGCAACAAACAATTCTCTGGCACTCACAGCACTTAACTTTTGTATGGAAAAGGTTGTTCTACTTTTCTGAGTGCCAAAGGAGAGTTTAAGTAGGGAGATTAGGGTTTAGGAATTGGGGATTTCGAAACTAGGGTTCTTGGTAATTGGGTTTTCGAAAATAGGGTTAATTTGAAATTTAAAATCAAAAACAGACTGAAATAATCGATTAAATGGAGTTATAATCGATTAAAACAGAGCCAAAAAAACAGAACCCAAAACCTCTCTGTTTTAATCGATTATTTGAAGTTTTAATCGATTATTTGACCTAATAATCGATTATTTTTATGTTTTAATCGATTAAAACAGTGAGTATATACTGAAAATGGTTTTCTCACTGTTTTAATCGATTATTTCCCTATATAATCGATTAAAGCCGAGCCTGGATGATATATTTGGGCTTTTTGAAGCTTCTAAGTTGCAGACTATGTACCAGCTATCTCAAACTCTAAAATTACAGACTCAATCTAATTAAAATAGAGTTATTACACTACAAAAACAAGTCATCAACACTCTAAGTCTTTGAGTTCTTGAATCATCATCAAAATCAACAATCTTCATGTTCATCAAGTGCAACATCAAGTCCTTGAATGTTCAACAAAATCAACTTTGGTCATTACAACCAGAGTTAGGTAAGGGAGTTAGTTACGTGTAGGGAAGGTATTAGCTTACCTACAACGCCCCTTTTGGGTTCCCTATGATGGATCGTTTTTATAAAGAAATAATAACTCTAAATTGCATTTTTACCCTTATTTATTCATTGCGGAAATTAAATTATTGACTACATGGCCCTAAATGATTAATGCACAACAATACTATCTAAAAAGCAGTAAAGTAGAGAAGGGAGTATATAGGAACCTTCGAAGCAAGGTTTTATAGTAAGTTCTTTGAAAGAGGGTGTTTTTTGGCAATCCCCACGCTCTACAATGATGATCGCTCTTCCTCGCAACACTATAGAACGCTTTTTAAGAACACTAAGAAACTCTATAAATGCTTTAGAGGGGTCCTAGGAGAGTAATTTGAAGATTTTACAGAAGGAAAAGTAGTAGAATGGTGTGAAAAGAGTGAGAAAGTCCCCCCCTTTTATAGGAATTCGCACCTGTCAGGTTGGGACCGCCATCTCGCCAAATGAGACGGCGGTCTTGCCATTGGCAAGTGGTGAGACGACGGTCTCGCCAAACGAGACGGCGGTCTCGACCCTTTGGGTGGAATTTCTTATTTTTCCTATACAAAAATTCTTCTTATTCTAATATGGGGCCTATTGATCAATCCTAGGGACCTTTTAGGCCTTGCCCATCTTCTAATGGAAGTCTTCTGCTCTTTATTTTGAGGTCGGGCAAGATTTGGGGTCTACAGTTGCCCCCCTTTCACCTGACTAGCCGACTGTTGGCTCAATGTGCCAAAAAGATCGGCTGGAGGGTGAAGGAGTTAACCCTTTTGCCCGATCGTCCTTTGGATGCTCCTTCTTACGGTAGCCGACCCTCTAGATGATAAATGGTAGAACCTCAGGATGCTCCTTCTTGCGATAGCTGACCCTTCGATTGATGAGTATGAACCCCCATCTGGTTGCTTGTAGCTTTGGGATGCTCCTTCTTACGGTAGTCGACCCCTCAGCTGACAAGTGGTAGAACCTCATGATGCTCCTTCTTGCGGTAGCCGACCCGTCGGTTGATGAGTATGAACCACCATCTGGTTGCTTGTAGCTTTGGGATGCTTCTTCTTACGGTAGTCGACCCCTCAGCTGACAAGTGGTAGAACCTTAGGATGCTCCTTCTTGCAGTAGCTGACCCCTCGGTTGATGAGTATGAACCCTCATCCGATTGGTGCAGTCCACTTTGTAGGACTGGTGGTGGTGGTGGCTTAATGCTCTAGCTCATGTGTCGTGATTTTGCCTTGTGCAGGTCTTTGTCTTCGGGACCTTCCTTGTCTCGAAGTGGTGGTGGCGGCTTACTGCTCTAGCTCATGCGCCGATTCTTGTGAGGAATGTTTCTGCTTGATATTCTGCTTTTTTACTTTTCTGGTAAAGTCTTCCGGTGTGCTGGGGATTTGTTGGTCTCCTTCCAACTGGTTGAGTGTTGGGGATTCTTTGTTTTTTATCTTTTGTAGTGGTCATTCGACTTTGCTAGTTGTCGGGGATTTTTGGTCTTCTGATTGAATGTTGGGGATTTTGTTGATTTATGGGCAACACTTTGAGTAGGTGGGCGTTTTGCTTGTTTGCCTTTTTTCTCTTTGTTAGGAGAATGGTGGCTAATGTTTTGGGATTAATCTCGCCTTTTTCCGCGGTTTATTCTTTTTCCTCTCGATTTTGGATTTTGGCTTTTTCGGGATAGCGCGTAAGCCTTTTTACTTTTTAGTCTCTTTTTATCACGCTGGCTTTTTCTTTTTCAGAAGAGAATAAAGGCAAACAGTTTTACCAAAAGATTTTATTTATACATCGTGAAATTTATACAATGATTATATATATACAATGATGTTCCTAAGGCGGTGGCGAGCTCGACTGCGAGGCTGAAGATGGCTCAAGAGGAGGAAACTGCGGGAGAATGTGCCTCTGAAACTCTTCCTGGCTTCGGATCATGCCGAGCGCATGCTGGCCGATCATATCCAGGCTCTGAATCACTCCCTCCTGCCTCTGGCTGATGGTCTCCAGCCGCATCTCGAAGACGTCCTGCCTCAAGGACATCTGGTCTAACTACTGGCGAATGTCATCCATGTGATGGTGAACGCCAGGAAAGTCATCCTTGTACTGCTGCTGCTCGAACTCTGGGGGCATCGGGATCTCCTGCGACGCATCCAGATCCTGAATGTCTAGGGTCATGGCGAGTGCCACCGGTGGAGGGTCACCTAGGACCCTTGCCTGATAAGCATGCCAATGCTGACAAGCATGGACCCATTGATGAGCTCAGGTTGCAGGATGGAGGGAATGTCCTCCCCGTTGGCGCATCCCCATCTCTCGGCCAGCGGGGTGATAAGGGGAGCCATGAGGATGGCTCCAACGGGGTGACTTCCGAAGTCCTTCAGGGCCCTCAAGAAGAAGTAGCTGGGATTACATCGGCGTACGTGCAACATGCAGTGCAGCACAAAGATATCGGGGTGAGTGATCTTCCCCTAACTCTCTTTCCGTGCATGGATCGTCCCCGCCAGCAGCTTGTGGCAGATGCGAAGAGGAGGGCTGAGTGCTGACCCTTTCATCAGGGCTAGCAGGATCTGCGACCCGGTAAGATCCTCCCATATCGCACCGGTAGTGAGGGCAGCTGACCGCTCATAAATAGTTCCCTGATACTCCAGCGTCAGGGTGTCCGTGGGCTGGTTGAAGCCCATCGTGATGTTGAACTCATCCAACATCATCGTACGGTAGGTCCCGTTCATGTAGTACGAGACCATCCTCGCTGGAGGGACACCTGAGAATAGCGTAGGCATGTCGACCATCGTGACGGAGGCGAGGAACTCCATCACGGCCTGCTTGTAGATGCGGGTCGGAGGGTCTTGGAGGAGGAAGTCCCACCCAATGCTATGGATGTAGCCTCGCACATACGGGTGTCAAAGTGAGCCAACCCGGCTCACACGGGTTGGCTCACCACGGGTTGAGCTAAAAATAGATGAGCTCAACCCGACTCACTTTTTGGCAAGCCAGAAATTTTATAACCCGGCTCAACCCACCACGGGTTGGTGGGTTAGGTGGGTTGACTCACTAACCCATATTTTTTTAATTTTTTAAATTATATAAAAATTTCGGATGTAGAAATTTATGTTTTCTTCCTTTTTTTCTCAACATTAGTATCTTCGTTATTAACTGAAATTAACTCATTGGGTTTTTCATTAATAATAAAATCATCACCAATACAATTTACGTTGATGCTTTGATGTATTGTTTCATATTCCATACTATAAATTAATTTAAAAGAAAGAAGTCAAAAATTCATATATTAAAGAAATATACGTATAAATCTATAACAAACAACAAATAATGTATAGATGCTACAATTTTCAAATAAAGATTCATCAATCCAATAGGTTAGGTTATGAAACAAATTTTTACCTTTGAAAGTAATACAGTGGTTTAGGTTATGAAACAAATTCTTACCTTTGAAACCAATACAATGGACATGGTGTAGTGGTATAGTGGACAGATAATAAGACAAATAACTAAAGTGTAACGACAAACGTAATGGTGCAGCGAACAACTGATAACAAGTTTAAGTGAGGGTTTGGCTTGTGGTGACAACCAACAATGTAGGGTAGAGGTAAAACAAGATAACATCAATTAGGGTTACTAAAGTATTATAATTATTTTAAAAATTTAAAATAAATGATTAATTAAGGTTAGTATGTTATTATAATTATTTTTAAAATTTAAAATTAATGGTGGGTTGCGGGCCAACCCACCATAACCCGGCTCGAACCCGTTTAACCCGTGGGTTAAGTGAGCCGGGTTCATTTTTAGCCCATAATCAGTAGAAATAAAAAAAATCGAACCCAACCCGGCTCGAACCCGTGGTGAGCCGGGTTGGCTCATGGGTTAGAACCCATATTGACACCCCTACTCGCACATCCTCTTCCCAACCAAATTCAGCTAAGATACCATAGTCTAACCGCAACATGGGGTGCCAAGAGTAGCCCCTGATGTGATCTAGTCTGGCCTGGTGTTGTGGTGTGAGCTGAGTAGGATCTGGAGGAGCCTGTGGTACGGGAGCGCTCGGGCTGGATCCCCAACCTCTCTTTCGGGGCCTGGAAGATTCTTCTTGTTGCATTTTGTTCAAAGACACTCAAAGATGTATGAGAATGTATGAGAAGATGTAGGAATGGAGTGCTTTAAACTGACCCAAAAGCCCCTTTATATAGAAAATTTTATTTTTGGTCGGGACCGCCGTCTGGGATTCGGGATGGCGGTCTTGAATATTTGAAGTTCGGGACCGCCGTCTAGAACATTGAGATGGTCGTCTCGCCAAATGAGAAGGCGGTCTCACCAAACAAGACGATGGTCTCAATTTCAATGAATGACGAGACGACAGTCTCGCCAAACGAGACGGTCGTCTGGGCCTTTCGAAGGGATTTTTTTTTTTTTGGAAAAATATAGAACCTTGTTCAAAAACATCTATGCATGCAATGTTTTCATGTTATGTGTCAGATAATGCTATTTCATTGATTTTTCATAAGGATTAACTGGTCTTTTGAAGATGAGGTCCTTCTGATGTCGTTTTCTAGCTGTACTTGTTTGTACCATTCTAGACTTAATATGACCGAAGAATAACTGTTGGTTGAGGAGCAAACTTGCCATGTCGGTGCGTTTTTTCCTTCCTCTAGAGGTTTCAATCCTCTTGTTGATTATATGCCTCCATATTCCCCCACTAATTATCAGAATGTTATGATAAGGGTCAATAGAAGAGAAGTAAGAGGATAACTTATTCAAAGGCTTGTGTTTTAGAGGGTTGAATTTTTATTTAAAAGGGGTTTTTGTAAGAATGGTTGGCCAAGGTTGGTCAGAGTGTTTAAGCTAATGTTAAACAAACGTCTTGCTTTGAGGATTTGTGTTTTAGCCAATTTCTATTGCTTTCTATGGCTTATTGACTTCCCTAGACTTCCCTTTTGGTTTTCAGACTAGGATATTGTATTTTGGTCCTAACTTTTGTCTAGGTCCCTTTTCTCTTGTTTTGGGAATCCTAGCGAACCTTATTTTGTAACCCTAACTTCTGCCTAGGCTACCCTTTATTGTTGTTCGGGTTTCCTAGCGGGTCAACCCTAATTTTGCGTAGTCCCCTTGGTGGGTTTCCTACCGGGTAATTTGCCCTCTTTTTTTGGCCTTTGGCTTCTATGGGCTTCTTTTGATTTTTTTTTACACAATATTGGCGAAACACGATTTTATTATGATGAGGTAAAACCTTATTCTATGTTTCTAGTCAATCAGTTTGATTATTTTTGCAATGGCGTGTTTTGATTATTTCGACGCACTTTGAAAACGTTTGCTTAAACATGGTTATTATGAGGTCTAGTCATAAATAGCAAGAAGAGAAGCAAACGGTAAGAAATGTATTCTTATTAATTAATAGAGGAATATGTGCCCAAAAGATGCCCGGGGGTCGGGCTAGCCCCGGAGGATAATCTCTAACAATCATTGGATTTACATCCCTTAAGAAAGGAAAAAGAACTCCTAATGACTAAAGTTGCTCCTGACGCTTGTATCCATCTGCTTCGGAAGATTTGCTTGAGTGTGCGAAGGGGAGACTTCCCTTTTCTTCTTTCAGCTCGGCCCTTTGTAGGGTCATATCCTAGGTCATGCTTTAAAGGATTATCTTTGAATTCAGGGGGCTCCTTTATTCCTTGGGAGTCTGCCCCGAGCCCTTGGCTAGGATGGTAATCATACTTCATCATCATGCGGGCTACCTTCGTATTACCGGGAAGTCTTTCTACATTGGCGATTTCAAGCGCTTGAAAAGATGTTTCAAGGGCCTTTTCAGCCACATCCACATAGGGTTGAGTAGATGGTCCACTAATCAAGATATCATCTTCTGCTTGGACCGTGATCAGATTGTCATCTACTATGAACTTGACTTTCTAGTGGAGTGTTGAAGGTACTGCCTTAGCGTCGTGAATCCAAGGTCTACCAAGGAGACAACTGTATGCTGGAGTAATGTCTATCACGTGGAAATCGACGTTGAAGATAGTGGGCCCGACTTGGATTGGCAGATTGATTTCCCCCACTACTTCTCGTTTGGATCCGTCGAAGGCTCGAACGATAGTGCTGCTTGGGTACATGCAGGTTCCTTGAATGGTCAACTTGTCAAGTGTGCACTTGGGCATCACGTTCAAGGATGACTCGTTATCCACAAGAACTTTGGCGATGAGATACTCCTTGCATTTGATGGAAATATGCAAGGGCTTGTTATGGCTCGACCCCTCTGGAGGGAGTTCTTCATCTGTGAAGGTGAGGTGATCACTAGTTGTGATGTAGCCGACGATCCTCTCAACTTTTTCCTAGGATATTGTATGAGGTACGTGCGCTTCGCTCAAGACCTTCATCAGGGCATTTCTATGCGGTTCAGAACTCATCATTAGATATAACAAAGTTATCTTTACCGATGGGTGATTGAGTTGGTCGATGATGGAATACTCGCTTTGCCTTATGAGCTGGAGTAATTCATCGGTCTCCTCCTTGGATTCTTTACTTTCTCTTTCTTCAGTCTGTTTATTTTTTCCTTTATTCTTGGGGGCATCTTCTTGTGACTCCTTGGGGGAATATATTCTTCCGCTTCTAGTTATGCCCCTAATGTCGGCTATGTTGGAGATGTCCTCCTTTATTGGTGAAGATTCCTCGTATCTCCACGGTACAACTTTATTTGAGTCATAGGGGAAAGGACAAGGCACAAATAATTGCAAAGGTGTCATTGTCCCCTCTTCCTTATTGACTTTGATAACCAACGGTCGAGGCTTATTGTCCTCTTGGGGTGAATCGACCGTTGGGGAGAGCTTGATTATGAACAATTTTCTCTCCATCCTTCTGATCGTGGAAGACGTATCAGTTAATCCTTCCTTTTTATTATCTTATTTATTAAAAGTGAAGGAGGGGTAATCAAGTATGCAAATGAATGAAATGCATGCAAGTAGACAATTGTTAAATAAAAGGAAATTTTATTTATTTATAGAAAGTGTACATTCCCCTACACCATGCTACGACGCACTTTTTGACAGAAACGGAAAAGCTTAAAGAAACCCACAGGCGGGTTCTGATTTCTATGTAATTCTTCTTCGGCTTCTCGTACATGATGAGCGAGTGTTTCGGTCTGCTGGTGGACCGCCTGACTCATATCTTCACTATACTTCTAAGCCTCTTTGATCTTCGCCTCTTGATGGATGACCAAGGCCTGTAAATCGTCGAGTCTCTCAAGGGCTCGATCTCTTTCTCATAGCACTTGGCCATACTGAGCTAACCCATCTCTTTCTTTGCATCGCAACTCAGTAAGGCTTCTATTAAGTCTCTGGGTAGTCTTCCGTCCTTGACGTATCTTAGACCGAGTCCTTGCAAGATCTTGTAGCATTCCCTTGATCGTCTGAGCCTGTTTTTCACATTCAGCCTCAAGGTGTGGTGATTTGGCAGTTATTTCTTGAAGTTGATTATCCGAGTTTAATCTGGCAACTTTGGATGCTCGGATAATCTGCTCACTAGAATCAGCGCGTTGGTCCTTGAGGCGCTCTATCTCTTGATCTTTCTTCTTGCACTGCCTTTGTAGACCGTCTATAGTGAGGATAGACTCTTGCTCTTTTTCTTCAAGGGCCCTCATCTGGGCTCCCATGATTTCTATCCTCTGTGTCAAGACATCGACTTGGCTTTGGAGCTCTCCACTGGCTGAAGGCACAGTAGGTGGGGCGGATGATTATGACATCCCTCTGTTTCTCCTCCATTCCTCGTAGTCACTGGAGACAGCTACTCGAGCTTTGCCTATCTCTCTATCTCCCATGAAGACTAGTTTCTCCCATGCTCTCCGTACAACAAGTGAGTTCGCAACAGTGCATGGGTCTCCGAAGAAACACAGTCCTCCGAGCTCTTCCCGTGATAATGCGGTTTAGGTCCTCATGAGTTGTCTCATACCACTTTTGGAGAATAAGCCATGTAACCTCTGAGACCTACTAACGATATGCTTGGATAATCCCCACATCTGATGAGGATTGGGCTAGGTCGGAACCAAGGACATGCCCAGGATAAGCAAATAGCATCCCATTGTTCCAACTCGACCTTCCATTCCATGGCTAGACGTTGGTGGAGGGGGATTCTTGAAAAGCTCTTCAAAGGGTAGGGGAACATCCCCATGTGACTAGAGGCATAGAAATGAGTGATACCCCACACGAATAGCAGTGAAGAGCAGCATCTGAGTGTTCTCCCTTGCTTTTGGTGACAGAATTCGACCGAAAGCAAGGTGTCGACAAGAAGTGCAGGCAAAGGAATCTTTGAGTGCACGTCCCAGGCGAAGAAGGCGTCCATGATGGCTTGATCCACTATGTCAAGGTGAAAGGGAAACAACATGGTCCCAAACACAATCAGAGTCAGGGTTTTGTTTAAAGCGAATCAGTCTGCCCTTTCAGCCAAAGAGGACAAATGGTCTTCCAACATTGCGACTTTCCAACCCTGGATATTCCCTTTTGTTATCAGGGCAGTCTACTGAGGTGGCAACCGGATGATGGCGGCGACCTTGGCTGCAGGAATATAAGTGTTGCCACTGTCAAAACGAGGCGGTCGGAGCGACGCGATGGTTTCCGACTTTCCATTTTTCGCGTTTTTATTGGTGTGGTTACAACGCCTTTAGGTTGTCCGATAACCGGGCTGAACCTAGGGGCGAGGTTTTCGAAAGGGTGCTCTTGGATTGTCCGATAATCAGGCTAACCCAAGAGCAAGTTTTGAAGGGTTCTCTGGAGTCGCCACCGATGTTTTTACCGGAAACATCGGAAGAAGAGTTAAAAGGCGTTGGTTTTCGAAAAATAGACTTTGGTCGTTAGAACCAGAGTTGGGTAAGAGAGTTAGTTACGTGTAAAGGAAGTGTTAGTTCCTTTACGACGCCCCTTTCGGGTTCCCTATGATAGACCAGCTATTTAAATGATTAAACCAGAAAAATACGCTTTTACCCTTTTATTTGCGGAATTTAAAATTATGACTACATGGCCCTAGTATCTATTGCATAATTTAAATAAAGCAGTAAAAGATAGAGGGAGAAAGTAGAAACCTCCGGAGCAAGCTTTCTATTAATCTTTTAAAAAATAGGGTGCTATGTGGTAGCCCTTCACTCTCTACAGCGTTGGAAATCTCTCGAAACGCTAAAAAACACTTTTAGAAACACTTAGAAACTCCGAAAATGCTTCGGAGGGGTTCTAGAGAGAGAATCTAGTGATGTGACTAGAGAGAGAATGAGAAAGCTGTGTGAAATGAGGGGAATGGAGGCCCTATTTATAGGAATTCGCGCCTGTCAGGTCGAGACGGCGGTCTCGTCTGACAAGGTCGAGACGAAGGTCTCGCCTTGCAGGAATGACGAGACGGCGGTCTTGCCATTCGCATGTGGCGAGACGGCCGTCTCGCCAAACGAGATGGCGGTCTCGCCACTTGCGCAAGGCGAGACGATGGTCTCGAATCCGAGAAGGCGGTCTCGACCCCAAAAGGCGAAAATCCTTATTTTTGTTCCAAAAATCCCTCCTATCCTAGTATGGGGCCTAATAGTCTCTCCTAGTGGCTTCTTAGGCTTCATCCATCTTCGAAAAGGAGGTCTTCTGATCTTTATTGTGAGGCCGGGCAAAATTTGGGGTCTACAGCTGCCCCCCCTTTACCTGACTAGTCGGCTGTCAGCCTGTTGTGCCAGACAGGTTGACAGGAAGGTAAAAGAGTTGACCTTCTTGCCCGGTCACCCTTCGGATGTTCCGTCTTGCGGCGGTTGATCTTCTGGGAAAAACTTGTGTTTGTGCACTTCCGGGATACTCCTTCTGATGGTAGCCGATCCCTTCGGTAGACACGTGGTAGAACCTCAGGATACTCCTTCTAACGGTAGCCGATCCTTCGGTTGATGGGTATAAACCCCCCATCAAGCTGGTAGTTGCAGTCCGCTATGTGTCGAACTGGATGGGTATGAACCCCCCATCAGGCTGGTACAATCCGCTGTGTAGGACTAGTGGTAGTGGCGGCTTACTGTTCAGGTGGCTCATGCGCTGGGCGTTAAGGTGTACTTTCTGTTGGTCTTCTTTGGAGATGTTGTCGTCCGGTCCGTGCCGGGGATTCTGTGGGTGTTCATCCAGCTTGCTTGTTTGCTGGGGATTCTTTGTTTTTTATCTTTTTGTGGTGATCACCCGACTCTTGCTAGTTGGTCGGGCAATTTTTGTTTGTTGTTCGACTCTTGCTCGGTCGTCGAAAATTATTGGTTGGATACATGATTGATAAGGTCTTACCGGGGTACCTCTATGCAAGCATGAAGACGATCTTCTGACATGAATGTCTTTTTGGTTCTGAAGTGTATTTGTTTGCTTTGATTCTGACAAAGTCCTATTTGTGTGACTACTTGTGTGTGGATGCTGTTGATGCAATTTATTTTAGTTGAGGGCATCTAGAAAGTGACCGGTACTTTATTTTTTGTTCTCTCATGACTATTCTTTTGAACTTTTTGTTTTAACCCTATCTTTTGCCTAGACCGCCCTTTGCGGGTTTTCGATCTAGCGGGTTTAATTTTTGCCTAAGATATTTTGGTGGGCTCTTTTCTTTTTATGAAAGCCTTATCTTTTGCCTAGACCGCCCTTTGCAGGTTTTCGATCTAGCAGGCTACCCTGTACTTTTTGCTTGGGACGGCCCTGGTCGGTGTTGTTCGTCTTGTTTTTCTTATACTTTTTCATATTGTTTGTTTTATGCATGCTCATATTTCGTTAATATAGAGGCATTCTTGCAAGTAGGTAAAGAGAAGCGAAGACAATTTTTATTGATATAAACAAATGTTCTGTTTTTACAGGAGAATATACAAAGGAATTTATAAGTAGGGCTGGCCAAGGTTGGCTAAACTGTATAGGGTACAACAATCATGCCCGTGATCTCTGTTTCTCTGTTTTTCCTAGTCGCTTCAATTGAGATGCTCGAGCTCGGAGTGAAGACTATGCGAAGTCTGCTTGCTTTTGTGAAGGTATTACCTTAGTCGCCTTTGCGGTTTTCGGCTAAGGTAATCATTGCTCTCTCTGTTTTGTTTTTTTTTTCCTCTAATTTTTGCCTAGGACGTATCCTATCGAGGAATGCGGACCCTATCTTTTGCCCAGGATGCCCTTTGCGAGTTTTCGTCTTGACGGGTCATGAGCAATGTCTTTAAGCGTAGTATCTTTTTACCGCATCTGAGTTGACAGGATATCGGAGCTCTTCTCCATCCATGTTGGTGAGGATAAGGGCGCCTCCTGAGAAGGCTCGCTTGACCACAAAGGGTCCTTCGTAGTTTGCTGTCCATTTCTCGATTTTGTCTTTCTGGGCTGGAAGCAGTTTCTTTATCACTAGATCCCCTTCTTGGAAAGTGCGGGGATTGACCTTCTTGTCGTAGGCTTTCTTGATCTTCTTTTGGTAAACCTGCCCCCGACATATGGCGTCTAGCCGTTTTTCTTCGATTAGGTTCAGCTAATCATACCGGATTTGGACCCATTCGGCTTCCGTTAATTTTTCTTCCATAACGACTCGCAGGGAGGGTATTTCGACCTCTATTGGTAGTACGACCTCCATTCCATATAAGAGGGAAAACGGGGTGGCCCCGGTGGAGGTTCGTACTGATGTTCGGTAGCCGTGTAAGGCGAAGGGAAGCATCTCATGCCAATCTTTGTAGGTTACTACCATCTTCTGGATGATTTTCTTAATATTCTTATTGGCTGCTTCTACTGCACCGTTCATCTTTGGTCGGTACGGAGAAGAATTGTGGTGTTGAATTTTGAAGTCTTGACACAATTCCTCTATCATTTTATTATTGAGATTGGTCCCATTATCAGTAATGAGCCTATGGGGGATGCCGTACCGACATATAATATTTTTCTTGATGAAGGTGGTCACCACTTTCCGAGTCACATGCGCATATGACGCTGCCTCAACCCATTTGGTGAAGTAGTCAATGGCCACCAAGATAAAGCGATGACCATTGGATGCTTTAGGCTCAACGGGTCCAATGACGTCCATGTCCCACATAGAAAAAGGCCATGGTGTAGCCAGGGTACTGAGAGGTGCGGGCGGCACATGGATATTATCAGCGTAGATTTGGCACTTGTGGCACTTTTTAGCATACTGGTGACAATCGGCTTCCATTGTGGACCAAAAGTATCCTGCCCTTAAAATCTTCTTGCCCATGACATGCCCAGGTGCGTGGGTCCCAAAAGCTCCTCTGTGGATTTCTTTTATCAAGGTTCAGGCTTCTTCTTGGTCCACACACCTTAAGAGAGTGGAATCGGGACTCCTTTTGTAAAGGGTTCCTTCAATCAACGTGAACCCTACGACCCTTTTACGAATGGTTCGTTTATCATTGTCGCTAATTCCTTCGGGATATTCGCCTTTCATGAGATATTGTTTGATGTCATGATACCAAGGATTTTGATCGCGCTCGCTATTTACTGCCATGCAAAAATCTTGTTTGCCATACAGCTTGATTTGGATGATTGGCATCTCATGTTCTTGATCCAAGGCAAACATGGATGATAGAGTAGCGAGGGTGTCAGCACATTGATTGTCTTCCCGGGGAATATACTGGAAGGTGACACTTTCCATTCTTGAAACTAAGTCTCGGATGTGCTCTAGATATGGGATTAGTTTAGAGTTGCGGGTTTCCCATTCACCTTTAAGTTGATAGATGACAAGGGATGAATCACCAAAGACTTTGAGCTTAGTAACCCCATGATCTAAAGCTGCTTGGATCCCTAGTGCACATGCTTCATATTCGGCCATGTTGTTGGGACAGTCAAAATTAAGCCTGGCCGTTACAGGGATGTGTTTCTTTTCAGGGGATATCAAAATAGCTCCTATCCCGTGTCCAAGCATGTTTGAGGCCCCATCGATAAACATGGTCCATGCCTCTTCTTTGGTCTCTTCGTGTTCAATATGCAGGATATGCTCATCAGGAAAGTCATCTTGTAAGGACTGGTATTCGTCCGTTGATCCATGGCCCAGTAATTTTCCCAAAAAACGCTCCTAAGACCTATTTTTTGGAGGTTTATTAAAATGACGAGCATGCTGCAATTATTTTCTCTCTTAGTTTTACCACTTATTGGATGATATGGTATGAATGATACGACTTTGCCAAGAATTTTGTAAAAAGGTATTTTTATGGTTTTAACTGGTTTTTATATTTTTTATGATTTTTAGGGTTTTTCACTTTTTTTTTGTTGTATGATTACCCTATGCTAATGCATCAATACAAATGCAGCAAACGTATGCACACACAATTCATACATCCACGAGCAGAGCCACGCTTATTACGAGGTAGGGTTTTCCTGCGAAACGTGCTTTGTTTGGGTGGTTCTAACTGTTCTCACCAGGCCAAAGGTCCCCAAGGTGCCCCCATTATAGGGACCTCTCAATCTCTCAATCCTCGGGTCATGCACAGAACTCCGTGGCGACACCCTTAGACCAAAAGAAGAGAGTTATCACCTTGAGTTGGTGGTTTTCCGACAACGGTAGTAGCCCCGTGTGCCAACTAACCGATCGTATCTGCCACCCACTCCCTATAGATATTCACTCTTGCCCCCGGGTATAGAGGGACTATTGTGTGCAAGGGTATTTGTGTGCAATTTATATTTCGAACAATTGCAGAAATAATCATACAGCAATTATTTAAAGCCATACAATAAAAACATACAGAAGGGTAAAGGCGTAGTTTCAAATCTTTACTTGGTTTGAATTTATCTGTCACTAAATGGGATCAACTCTCTAGCTTCCCCAGTGGAGTCGCCATCTGTCGCCGCCGTCCCTTTCGACGTCCGGGAGGACGTCTTGAAACGTTTATGCGAGCGGTCGCGGAAGATGGTTTAGACTCGCATTTTTGTTTTAAAAGGTTTTCATTGCTTCAACATTGAAAAAGCAAGGTTTTCGAAAAGGGGTTCTTATGGAGTCGCCACCAATATTTTGACCATAAACATTGGAAAAGGATGAAAAGGCGTTGATTTTAATAAAAACCAGACTTGGCCATTATAACCAGAGTTAGGTAAGGGAGTTAGTTACGTGTGGGGAAGGTATTAGCACCCCACAACGCCCCTTTCGGGTTCCCTATGACAGATTAATCCATTTAAGTAAAGACTACGAGAAATTACGCGATTACCCTATAATATTAAATGGCTATCTACATGATTTTATTCTATATTGCATGCATAAAATGATGAATAAAGCTAAATAAAACAATAAAAGAGACAAAATAGCTATCTACATGATTTTATTCTACATGGCATAAATAAAGCTAAATAAAACAATAAATAAAGCAATAAAAGAGAAGAGAATTGAAAAGAACCTCCGTAGCAAGCTTGATATTGAGAGTCTCGAACCGTGAGGATGCGTTTTGGCAACCCCTCTCTACACGAGACTCTCCTCACCAATACAAGATCGACCCCACTAAAAATTTAAAGAAGAATCGAATGCCAGAATATAATTCCTTAACCGATTGTTACCTATTTAAGGCAATCGGAAAGATCATTCAAGAGAAAGAAAGAAATAGACAAGTGCTCGAGTTTTAGAAAGTGTTTCGAGCTCTCCGGAGTGTCCGTGGTGTGAAAAAGTGGCAAATGAGCCTCCTATTTATAGTTTTTCGCAGCTGGCGCACTTTGGGACGGCCGTCCGGATGGGACGGCCGTCCGGACTGGGACAGCCCGTCCCAAATGGCAAAATTACACAGCCGGGACCCCCGGGAACCCGGACGGCCGTCCCACTTGAACCGGAGCTTGGGACGGCCGTCCCAACTTCGAGACGCGCGTCCCAACCGGTTGGAGCAGGTTGGGACGGCCGTCCCAACCGGGACGACCGTCTCGACTTGTTCCGGTCGGTTCGTGCGTTTTGGGACTCCGGGAAGCTTTCCTTGCCTGTTTTGGACGTCAGTGGATGCCGATATGTGTCTGTTGAAGCTTTATCTTCGTATAGGAAGTCTTCTTGGCCTTCATTAAGATGCCGGGCGAGCTCTGTCTTTGTGTAGGAAGTCTCTTTTGGCTTTTATTGTGTGAATGAGTGAACTCCGTCTTTTGTTGTGGGAGGTCCTTCTCGTTTTGGGAGACCGGATGAACTCCATCTTCGGGTGAAGTTCCTCTAGCTTTTATTTTGAGAGGCCGGGCAAAATTAGGGGTCTACAAGGACCAGTCGGGTTTGATTCTTCTGAGCTTTTGCTTTACGGGTCGGAACCCTTCTTTTAATGGCAATTTATGCTCCACTATACTCGTGTCGAGCCCAGGCATGTCATGGTAAGACCAAGCGAACACATCTATGTATTCTTTTAGAAGTCATATCAATCCCTTCTTTATGCTACTCTCCATTTGAGTGCCGATGGTTACCTTTTTCTCATCATCCCCTTCCCCCAAATTGACAGTTTTTGTCTCTTCTTGATGCGGTTGTATGATGCGTGCTTCTTTTTCAAGCAATCTTTGCATGTCCGGAGAAATGGTCTCCCGCTCACTTGTTGGACTCGACCCATTCGCTTCGGCTTCGGGTCCACAGAGATTCATCGATTACGATACATGATATGTTTTAGGTTCTGTTTTAGTCATAGATTTTATTATTCAATTATCTTTGAAAGAATAATAAATGAAAGAGGGAAAAGAATGAATATGACAAAATGCCTCATGTATTAAAGAAAATGAAAGTGTATGTACAAGCCCTTTTAATCTGGGTTCCTGCGGCCACGGGTGGGGACCGCAGGAAATACAAGAGAAAGTTAAAAAAAAAACTAGGGCTGATCCTCTCAACCCTCCCTCTCTGCTACTCTGGCTTCGATAAAGGTTTGGCGTCAACATCGGAAGCAGAGGCATCAAAAGTTATCCACCCTGCGTCTATTAATTCTTGGACCCGGTATTTAAGGGTCAAGCAGTTTTCCGTCGAGTGTCCGGGTGAACCCGAGTTGTAGGCACATTTTTCGTTGAGCTTGTACCACTCGGGGTAAGGAGGTTCCAGTTGCTTCTTGGGAGGGACGTAGGTTAGGAGTTTTGCCTCCAACAGCTGTGGCAGCAACTTGCCATAGGAAGTGGAGATTGGAGTGAACTTCCTCTCTTTCTTACGAGGCTGCCTAGCTGTTTGTGGGGTAGAAGAAGGAGTGGCAAAGTTAATTGCATGCACGACTTCATCCTTCTTCTTGCCAGGTGGCTTTCTGAATGAGACACCAGCCTAGGAAGACTATGCTATCTTCTCACTCCTCAGTCCCTGCTCTACCCTTTCGCCCACAGTGACTATGTCCGAGAAGAGGTTGAAGGTGCTGGCTATCGCCTTGTCGTAGTACGCTCCCGTCAGTGAGTCTATGAACATGGACACTGTCTCCTTATCCGTCAAAGGAGGCTCTATTTGGGCGGCCATTTCCCTCCATCTTTGGGCATACGCTTTAAAAGGTTCGTCGTTTCTTTTGCTTAAAGTCCTGAGATCTGACCTGTCAGGGGTCAGATCAATGTTGTACCAGTAACGACGAAGAAAGGCGTCAGCCAATTGCTTCCAGCTCTGGACCTGCCCTCTTTCCAACTGCATATACCAATTGAGAGCTGTGTCCGCCAGACTCTCCTGGAAGCAGTGGATCAGGAGTTTCTCGTTTTCGGCGTGCGCGGCCATCTTACGACAATACATCATAAGATGGTTCTTTGGGCAGGTCATCCCGGCATACTTGGGGAAGTCCGGGATCTTGAATTTGGGAGGGAAATACATATTCTTTACTAGGCACATGTCCGCCACCTCCTTGACGTCGAAGTTGTGCCCCTCCACCGCCTTCAGTCTTTCCTCTAGAGCGGAGAGTTGTTGTTTGGATACTTCCGGGGTGAGGATGCATGCAGTCTTGGCATCCTTCCCATCGTAGAAGTATTCTTCTTCTTCTTCTTCCTCGTGGCGAGAGGCATGCTCTGTTTGGGCTTCGCCCTTGTTTTAACCCTGGCGCACAACCTCCATTAGTTGGGCCACTTGCTCGCGGAGGGTATTGACCTCTACAGTGAGCTTTCAGTTTTGCTCTTCTAGATTCTCCATTGCTCTGGCCTTTTGTGCACGAGTTCGGGCGGGGAGAGGACCAACCACTTTCTAGAATGCCCGGAAGAAACTTATTAATGCATGTCGAGTGTTGAACTAGCATGGATGCGTTTATGCGTGAGAGATTTTGTTTAAATGATGCTAAATGCGTTCTCACTTTTTATTTTCTCTCTTGGTATTTCTTTACTCATGATATGATGTAGTATGGATGATACGACTTTGTCAAAATTATTTCTATAAATGTTATTATCTTATTTATTTTGGATTTTTATCATTTTATTTTATAGCCTTTTATCTCTTCTGTCGGAATTGTGTGGCTACTTAGCTTACAAAGAACCTGGAACCAGGCTAGCTAAAAGGCAGACTGTCCGAGATAAAAAATGGCTTTATGCAAAAAATATTTAGCGTCCCTTATCTCTTCTGTCGGAACTGCGTGGCTACTTAGCTTACAAAGAACCGGAAACCCATCTAGCTAAAAGGCAGACTATCCGAGATAAGGGTGTTTATTGTGAAAATATTTTTTGTGATTTTTCTTTCTGTTGTTTGGTTATGCTATGCAATAGACAAATGCGAAAAACATATGCACACACAATTCGATCATCCCCGAACAGGCGAGAATTCGTTTTTAATCACGAGGTAGGGTTTTCCTGCAGAAAAGTGATTTGGCGAAGGTAGGTTCTAACTGTTCTCACCAAGGCTAAGGCCCCCAAGGTGCCCCCATTATAGGGTCCCCACTCTCCAGCCTTCCGACCATGCTTAGCACTAAGGCTATAGTCAGTCTTTGTGCCAAAAGAGGAAGGTTATCACCTTGAGTGGTGGTTTTCGATCACACCGGTGGGCACAAGGCCATCACTACAGCGAACCGTACCTGCCACCCACTCCCTATGGATTTCTCACTTGCCCCCGGGTATAGAGGGAACTGTAGTGTGCAAGGGTTTGTGTACAGTTTGTATTTCAAACAATTGCGTAAGTATAAACAAGCAACAGTTATTAAAGCCAAGCAATAAAACATGTTATAATACAAGGTAGGCTAAAAACGTGATTTTCTTGGTTTATTTATTCTTAAGCTGGCCCATCACTAAATGGGATCAACTCTCTAGGCTTCCCCAGTGAAGTTGCCATCTGTCACCGCCGTCAAAATGAGGCGGTCGGAGCGACGCGATGGTTTCCGACTTTCCATTTTTCGCGTTTTTATTGGTGTGGTTACAACGCCTTTAGGTTGTCCGATAACTGGGCTGAACCTAGGGGCGAGGTTTTCGAAAGGGTGCTCTTGGATTGTCCGATAACCGGGCTAACCCAAGAGCTAGTTTTGAAGGGTTCTCTGGAGTCGCCACCGATGTTTTTACCGGAAACATCGAAAAAGGAGTTAAAAGGCGTTGGTTTTCGAAAAACCAACTTTGGTCGTTAGAACCAGAGTTGGGTAAGGGAGTTAGTTACGTGTAAAGGAAGTGTTAGTTCCTTTACGACGCCCCTTTCGGGTTCCCTATGATAGGACAACTATTTAAATGATTAAACCAGAAAAATACGCTTTTACCCTTTCATTTGCGGAATTTAAAATTATGACTACATGGCCCTAGTATCTATTGCATAATTTAAATAAAGTAGTAAAAGATAGAGGGAGAAAGTAGAAACCTCCGAAGCAAGCTTTCCATTAATCTTTTAAAAAATAGGGTGCTATGTGGCAGCCCTTCACTCTCTACAGCGTTGGAAATCTCTCAAAATGCTAAAAAACACTCTTAGAAACACTCAGAAACTCCGGAAATGCTTCAGAGGGGTTCTAGAGAGAGAATCTAGTGATGTGACCAGAGAGAGAATGAGAAAGCTGTGTGAAATGAGGGGAATGGAGGCCCTATTTATAGGAATTCGCGCCTGGCAGGTCGAGACAGCGGTCTCGTCTGACAAGGTCGAGATGGCGGTCTCGCCTTGCAGGAATGGCGAGACGGCGGTCTCGAATCCGAGAAGGCGGTCTTGACCCCAAAAGGCGAAAATCCTTATTTTTGTGCCAAAAATCCCTCCTATCCTAGTATGGGGCCTAATAGTCTCTCCTAGTGGCTTCTTAGGCTTCATCCATCTTCGAAAAGGAGGTCTTCTGATCTTTATTGTGAGGCCGGGCAAGATTTGGGGTCTACAATAAGCTTCGTGGCGAATATGGACCCCAGCTGACTTGGGTCATCTTAACATAATCTCATACTCCTCCAAAGTGGACACCATATCAAATTGCAGAAATTCAAAGCAATGCAGACTGGAGTTCCAATAATGAACCAAAATCCTGACAAAAATGGGGTCGACACAAAATCTTCAATAAATCAAGAATCCGTCCATAGGATTTTTCAAACTCGTATCAGACCTCTGGTGGCATCAATGCGCAGAGCCATTTTATCTTCTCTGCATGGTATCAGGGAATATCCACTTTCTTCAACTGTCTACTAGCCCCCTCCATTTTCTAGAAAACAAAAATACATGCTATGAATATGATGTTAATACGTACATGAATGTAAGTGTTTATTTTTCCTAAACGTTATCATGTTTTATTTCCTACATGATGTATGATAGTGTTTGGTTTTTTGTATTTTTTCAAAGAAAGATAAACTATCTATATGGATGTTTATGAGTTTAATGTTTATGAATAGGGTCCCATTTTTTTATTTATTTGATTTTTATAACCTTTTATCTCTTCTATCGGACTAAATGGCTACTTAGCTTACAAAGAACCTGAAACCAGGCTAGCTAAAAGGCAGACTGTCCGAGATAAAATGGTTTATTGCAAAAGAATAGTTTTAACGTCCCTTATCTCTTCTGTCGGACTGCGTGGCTACTTAGCTTACAAAGAACCTGAAACCAGGCTAGCTAAAAGGCAGATTGTCCAAGATAAGGGTGTTTATTATGAAAAGATTTTTTTATATTATTTTTTATTTTTATTTTTCTGTTGTATGTTTATGCTATGCAACAATCAAAATGCAACATACAAATGCACACACAATTCACTCATTCACGAACAGTAGGATGATGTTTTTAATCATGAGGTAGGGTTATCCTGCAGAAGAGTGCATATTCAGGGTAGTTCTAAATTTCCTCACCAAGGCCAGGTCCCCACTCTCCCAGCCTTCAGATCTTGCATGGCACTAAGGCCGTAGTCAATATTTGGGCCAAAAGAGAAAGGTTATCACCTTGAGTGGTAGTTTCCAACCATACCAGTGGGCTCATGGCCTTCACTACGACAAATCGTACAATGCCACTCACTCCCTAAGGTTATCCCACTTGCCCCCTGGTTTAGGGGAAACTGTTGTGTGCAAGGGTTTGTGTATAGTTTGTATTTCAAACAATTACGTAAACATACAACAGTTATTAAAGCCAAGCAATTAAAACATGTTATAAAACAAGGAAGGGAAAAGGCGCAATTTTAAGTTTTATTTCTTAAAACTAGTCCATCACTAAATGGGATCAACTCTCTAGCTTCTCCAGTAGAGTCTTCATCTGTCGTCGCCAACCAAATTCAGCTAAGATACCGTAGTCTAACCGCAACATGGGGTGCCAAGAGTAGCCCCTGATGTGATCTAGTTTGGCCTGGTGTTGTGGTGTGAGCTGAGTAGGATCTGGAGGAGCCTGTGGTACGGGAGCGCTCGGGCCGGATCCCCGACCTCTCTTTCTGGGCCTGGAAGATTCTCCTTGTTGCATTTTGTTCAAAGACACTCAAAGATGTATGAGAATGTATGAGAAGATGTAGGAATGGAGTGCTTTAAACTGACCCAAAAGCCCCTTTATATAGAAAATTTTATTTTTGGTCGGGACCACCGTCTGGGATTCGGGATGGCGGTCTTGAATATTTGAAGTTCGGGACCGCCGTCTGGAACGTTGAGATGGTCGTCTCGCCAAATGAGAAGGCGGTCTCATCAAACAAGACGATGGTCTCAATTTCAATGAATGACGAGACGACAGTCTCGCCAAACGAGACGGTCGTCTGGGCCTTTCGAAGGGATTTTTTTTTTTTTGGAAAAATATAGAACCATGTTCAAAAACATCTATGCATGCAATGTTTTCATGTTATGTGTCCTATAATGCTATTTCATTGATTTTTCATAAGGATTAACTGGTCTTTTGAAGACGAGGTCCTTCTGATGTCGTTTTCTAGCTGTACTTGTTTGTACCATTCTGGACTTAATATGACCGAAGAATAACTGTTGGTTGAGGAGCAAACTTGCCTTGTCGGTGCGTTTTTTCCTTCCTCTAGAGGTTTCAATCCTCTTGTTGATTATATGCCTCCATATTCCCCCACTAATTATCAGAATGTTATGATAAGGGTCAATAGAAGAGAAGTAAGAGGATAACTTATTCCATGAAGACTGGAGACAGCTACTCGAGCTTTGCCTATCTCTCTATCTCCCATGAAGACTAGTTTCTCCCATGCTCTCCGTACAACAAGTGAGTTCGCACCAGTGCATGGGTCTCCGAAGAAACATAGTCCTCCGAGCTCTTCCCGTGATAATGCGGTTTAGGTCCTCATGAGTTGTCTCATACCACTTTTGGAGAATAAGCCATGTAACCTCTGAGACCTACTAATGATACGCTTGGATAATCCCCACATCTGATGAGGATTGGGCTAGGTCGGAACCAAGGACATGCCCAGGATAAGCGAATAGCATCCCATTGTTCCAACTCGACCTTCCATTCCATGGTTAGACGTTGGTGGAGGGGGATTCTTGAAAAGCTCTTCAAAGGGTAGGGGAACATCCCCATGTGACTAGAGGCATAGAAATGAGTGATACCCCACACGAATAGCAGTGAAGAGCAGCATCTGAGTGTTCTCCCTTGCTTTTGGTGACAGAATTCGACCGAAAGCAAGGTGTCGACAAGAAGTGCAGGCAAAGGAATATTTGAGTGCACGTCCCAGGCGAAGAAGGCGTCCATGATGGCTTGATCCACTATGTTGTTGACAATTCAAGGACTTGATGTTGCACTTGATGAATATGAAGAATGGATTTTGATGATCCAAGAACTAAAGACTTAGAATATTGAAGATTGAAGATTGGTGATAATTGTATTGTAATAACTCTGTTTTATTTAAGATTGAGTCTGTATTTTTAGAGTCTAAGATAGCCGGTACATAGTCTGTAACTTAGAAGCTTCAAAATGCTCAAATTTATCATGCAGGCTCGGCTTTAATCGATTATATAGGTAAATAATCGATTAAAACAGTGAGAAAACCACTTTCTATACTAAGTCACAGTTTTAATCGATTAAAACAACAAAATAATCGATTGTTTTGTACTGATCCGTACAGATAATCGATTATTTCACCAAATAATCGATTAATCCAGAGAGGTTTGGGTTCTGACGTATTTGGCTCTGTTTTAATCGATTATCACTCCAAATAATCGATTATTTCAGTCTGTTTTTCATTTTAAATTTCAAATTAACCCTATTTTCGAAAACCCAATTACCAAGAACCCTAGTTTCGAAATCCCCAATTCCTAAACCCTAATTTCCCTACTTAAACTCTGCTTTGGCACTCAGAAAAAGGAGAACAACTCTTTCCATACAAAAGTTAAGTGCTGTGAGTGCCAGAGAACTGTTTGTTGCAAGGAAAGAGGGCTTTTGGAACCCGGTGTGAGGCTAGAAGCGATAAGAATCACTAAGTGGAGTTCTTAGTGGATTGTGTGTTGTGCCGTCTCTAGGGAAAGTCGTTCTTCATCTCTTGTGGATTTCAAGAGAGGTGTTTTCGTATCTTTATCTTTTCATTTGTAATCTGTTTGTAACAATTTGTTCTTAGTGACAGCGTTAATTCTCTTTTGAGTGATTAGCAACCGGACGTAGGGTCTTTTGATCCGAACCAAGTATAAACCTACCGTGTAATCTTCTCTACTCTTCTCTATTTACATTTACGCAGTTTTTAATCGGTAAAATTTGGGGAAATTTTTGAAAACCTAATTTTTTATTAAGAAACCAATTCACCCCCCCTCTTGGTTTTTGTCCGACCACGCGAACATTCCGCTGCGCGATTCTAACAAGTGGTATCAGAGCTTGCTTTGATAGTCATTCAAATATTTTCGAAAATGGCCGGACAAAATCAAACTTTTGCCGAAGGTGCGTCTATCAACAGACCCCCACTTTTTGCTGGTCAAAATTATCCTTTTTGGAAAGTACGTATGCAAATATTTTTAGAGTCTGTTGATAGAGGCATTTGGGACGCTATTTTAAACGGTCCTTTTATTCCTAAAGTTTTTGAAAATGGAGTAAAAGTACCAAAACAATTTTCTAGATGGTCGGATGAAGAAAATAGGAAAGCCCAATATGACGTTAGGGCTAGAAATATAATTTCATCTGCTTTAACCCTTGATGAGTTTTACAGAATATCCACTTGTAAGAGTGCTCAAGAGATGTGGGCAAAACTAAGAGTAACTTATGAAGGAACCGATGATAGTGACTCAATTTCGGAATCAAGCGACTCAGAAATAGAAGCTAACATTTGCTTGTTGGCAAATGACATCATTTCTTCCGATTTTGAGGTTAGTGATTCCGATTCATCCTCTAGTGAAGAAAATGACCATGATGAATTGCAAAATGCTTATAATGAGTTATTTACTGCATTTATGGATATGAAAAAAGAATATAAAGTTGTAAAGAAAAATCTAAGAAGATCCGAAAAGGAAAATGAGTCCTTAAAATTGAAAATTGCATGTTTAGAAGAAAAGGAGGTAGCTAATACGAAAATTGTATGCTTAGATGAGAATAAGGACTTAGCTTGTGCAAATTGTAAAGAGCATGAATATGAAATAGATATTCTTAACCATTTGCTTGACAAAGCCGAAAAAGAAATTGATGATCTTAAGAAGCATGAAATGGTAATTGCTCAAAATAATGTAAATCAAAGAGTTCCTTTGAAAAAGAGTAAATCTAAAAAGAAAAGAGTATGGGTAGAAAAAGGAACTAAAGCATGTCATGTTAATAATGTATCTTGTTCTAAAACTACTTCAAATGCATGCTTCTATTGTATGAAACAAGGTCACACTTCAAATAGATGTAAAATTAAGCATTTTGGAGTTCCTAAAGGAAAATATGTTTGGGTTCCTATAGTTAAATAAATTGTTTGTCTCTTTTATTTATTCGAAGAAAATGGATCATTTAGTATGTTTTAAATGAATGCTTAGGTAAAAACATTTTATCTTGCATGAAGGTTCTTTACTTAAAGATTTTTGCGAAAAGCCTCTAAAATTGTTTTTAAACAACTAAAAACAAAGTATTTTTACAAAAGCTTTCTTAAAACATGTTTTTAATCGATGCAGTTTTGAAAGAACCAAATAAAATCACTTAGAATGTTCAAAGAAGTGTTTTTATAGTATTTTAATCGATACAAACTGTTTTTAATCGATTAAAACCATTTAGAACTCATTGTGATCGATCAGATTTTTATTATGAGCTGGTCAGAATCTTTTAAATCGATTAAAAACACGTTTCAATCGATTAAAATCACTTAAAGGGTCAGGATGATCGATCAGAATCAAATTATGACCGATTAGAAGCAAATGTGATCGATCAGATTTTAATTATGAGCTGGTCAGAATTTTTCAATCGATTAAAAACACGTTTCAATCGATTAAAATCACTTAAAGGGTCAGGATGATCGATCAGATTTTTATTATGACTCGATTAAAATCAGTTATGATCGATCGAATTTAGTTATGACCGATCAGAACTCTTTTAATCGATTAAAAACTCGTTTCAATCGATTAAAATAACTTAAAAATTTTTTCTACACTGCGTTTTAATCGATTAAAAGACGTTTTAACAGATTAAAACTGCACTTTTAACAGATTAAAAGAATCTTTTAACAGATTAATTAAACCAGCAGATTAATTAAAAGAAGTTTTGCAGTATTTAAATAGATTGTTATGTCTCTAACCCCAAGGACCCAAAAGTTATGGGGACCTAAGTTTACTATGTTCTTGTTTTGTAGGAAACTTCCAAATCAAAGAAGTCTATGTGGTATCTTGATAGTGGATGCTCAAAACATATGACTGGAGATAAAACGAAATTTGTTAGTTTCAAAGCCAAAGAACAAGGATATGTGACTTATGGGGATAACAACAAAGGAAAGATTCTCGGAATTGGAAACATAGGTGGTGCAAACACATTGGAGATTAAGGATGTGCTTCTTGTTGATGGATTAAAGCATAACCTTCTTAGCATAAGCCAATTGTGTGACAAAGGATTCAAGGTAACTTTTGAAAGCAAATTCTGCACCATACATTTAGTAAATTCCGAAAAAGTAGAATTAAAAGGCATTAGGCATAACAACATATATTTGATTGATTTGGATTGTTTACATGAGTCTAGTATAACATGTTTAGTTGCTAAGGAAGAAAACCCTTGGTTATGGCATAAAAGAGCGGCTCATATAAACATGCATCATTTGAATAAATTGATATCAAAAGACTTAGTTATTGGATTGCCTAAATTGAAATTTGAAAAAGATAGATTGTGTGATGCATGCCAAAAAGGTAAACAAGTTAAATCATCATTTAAATCAAAGAATGTGATTTCCACTTCAAAACCCCTAGAATTATTACATTTAGATTTATTTGGACCTTCTAGGATAAAAAGCTTTGGTGGAAATTATTATGGACTTGTAATTTTTGATGATTACTCTAGGTACACTTGGACATTTTTCCTAACTATGAAAAGTGAAGCTTTTAAAGTCTTTAGAAAGTTTGCTAAACAAATACAAAATGAGAAAGACCTAAGAATTAAAGTTTTAAGAAGTGACCATGGGGGTGAGTTTCAAAATGAAAAGTTTGAGAATTATTGTGAGGAAAATGGTATATTACATAACTTTTCTGCTCCTAGGACTCCCCAACAAAATGGTGTAGTTGAGAGGAAAAATAAGTCATTAGAGGAACTTGCAAGAACTATGTTAAATGAATCTAATGTTCCTAAATATTTTTGGGCTGATGCGGTTAGTACGGCATGTTATGTTTTAAATAGAATGCTCATTAGGTCAATTATTAAATCTACTCCATATGAATTGTTTAATGGTAGAAAACCTAATGTTGCACATTTAAAGATTTTTGGATGTAAATGTTTTGTGCTAAATAATGGAAAGGACAATCTAGGAAAATTTGATTCAAAAGCCGATGAGGGCATTTTTCTAGGTTATTCTCTAACTAGCAAGGCGTATAGAGTATTTAATAGGAGAACTTTGAACATAGAAGAATCTATACATGTTACCTTTGATGAGATTGTAGACCTTGGGGGAAATCCTCTTGAGTCAAATAAAAGACTTGCAGGTGATGATGAATATATAAGAGAGGCCCTTGATGAATTATACTTGGAAGATAATGTGCCTTCTCAAACTCCTCAATTAGCAAAAGAATGGCAATCACCTAGAGGACTCTCAATGGACAACATTATAGGGGACATCTCAAAAGGGGTAAGAACTAGAAATATGAATAATTTCTGTATGTCTGTTGCTTTTGTGTCACAGATTGAACCTAAAAACATTGAGGAAGCACTTAAAGATGATCAATGGTGCATAGCCATGCAAGAAGAACTTAACCAATTTGAAAGGAATCAAGTATGGGAATTAATTCCAAGAGAAGAGTCACATCAAGTTATTGGAACTAAATGGGTATTCAGAAATAAGCTTGATGAAGATGGTAATATAACAAAGAATAAAGCCAGACTTGTTGCAAAAGGCTATTGTCAGGAGGAAGGTATAGATTATGATAAAACTTATGCTCCTGTGGCCAGGTTAGAGGCTATACGCCTACTTCTTGCTTATGCATCTATGATGAAATTTAAATTATATCAAATGGATGTTAAGAGTGCATTTTTAAATGGTTTTATCAAAGAAGAAGTGTATGTAGAGCAACCCCTGGATTTGAAGATTTTAATAATCCTAATCATATTTACAAATTAAAGAAAGCATTATATGGGTTAAAACAAGCTCCTAGATCTTGGTATGAAAGATTAAGTAGTTTCCTAACTGCAAATGATTTTTCAAGAGGAAGAATTGATTCTACACTGTTTATTAAGAAAGTTAAAGAACATATCTTATTGGTCCAGGTATATGTTGATGATATAATTTTTGGATCAACTGATAATTCGTTATGTGTAGAATTTGCTAAGATAATGCAGGGAGAGTTTGAAATGTCTATGATGGGAGAATTGACATTCTTCCTTGGACTACAAATCAAGCAACTTAAAGATGGCATTTTCATCTCTCAAACTAAGTACTGCAAAGAGATCCTAAAAAGTTTGGTATGGACACCTCAAAGGAAGCTAACACACCCATGGGAACTTCATGCTATTTAGACAAGGATGAATCAGGTTTGGAAGTAAATCAAACTATGTATAGAGGTATGATAGGATCTCTATTATACTTAACTGCTAGTAGACCTGATATTATGCATTCTGTCTGTGTGTGTGTGCTAGATTTCAGGCTTGTCCTAAAGAATCTCATCTAATTGCAGTAAATTACTAAGCCTCTACCAAAGGATAGATTCTATGATCTTAGAAGAGACTTAGGGATATTAGAAATAGCTTAAATTCTGCTTAATTTGACTGTTTTTGGATGATTGTTATGTTAAAATTCGTGTTGTAGGATATTCATAGGTTATAATGTGTAAAAACCTTAAAAACTTGATATAGCCTCTGGAATAATCGATTACTGGAAGTAATAATCGATTATTTTTTCTCAAAACGTCCAAAACAGGGTATTCTCCTCTGGAATAATCGATTATTTCGTGAAATAATCGATTAAATGCCTCTGACAATCGATTATTTGCTAGAAATAATCGATTAAAGCTGTCAGATATAGAGATAATTGATGTATTTTCTTCTGTTATTGTCTTGATGTTGTAATAGATGAATGATTATGAAATAAAATACGATGTTTCTTTCATGCTATGATTGAGGGGGAGCTTTCTCTAACTTATGCATATTTTGAGGGGGAGCTCTTATGATTGATGTTGCAGAGTTCTTTTTGATTATAATCAAAATAGGGGGAGAAAAATTTAAAGCCTATGATTCAATTTTAAATTTTATCTCGGTATGTTTAAATGTGTTTGTTAGTATGACAGATAAAACAGGTTATTACAAAGGGCTTTAAAAGAAAATTTTGATCATCATCAAAAAGGGGAGATTGTTGACAATTCAAGGACTTGATGTTGCACTTGATGAATATGAAGAATGGATTTTGATGATCCAAGAACTAAAGACTTAGAATATTGAAGATTGAAGATTGGTGATAATTGTATTGTAATAACTCTGTTTTATTTAAGATTGAGTCTCGTATTTTTAGAGTCTAAGATAGCCGGTACATAGTCCGTAACTTAGAAGCTTCAAAATGCTCAAATTTATCATGCAGGTCTCAGCTTTAATCGATTATATAGGTAAATAATCGATTAAAACAAATGAGAAAACCACTTTCTATACTAAGTCACTGTTTTAATCGATTAAAACAGCAAAATAATCGATTGTTTTGTACTCGATCCGTACAGATAATCGATTATTTCACCAAATAATCGATTAATCCAGAGAGGTTTGGGTTCGACGTATTTGGCTTCGTTTTAATCGATTATCACTCCAAATAATCGATTATTTTAGTCTGCTTTTTCATTTTAAATTTCAAATTAACCCTATTTTCGAAAACCCAATTACCAAGAACCCTAGTTTCGAAATCCCCAATTCCTAAACCCTAATTTCCCTACTTAAACTCGCTTTGGCACTCGGAAAAAGGAGAACAACTCTTTCCATACAAAAGTTAAGTGTTGTGAGTGCCGGAGAACTGTTTGTTGCAAGGAAAGGGGGCTTTTGGAACTCGGTGTGAGGCTAGAAGCGATAAGAATCACTAAGTGGAGTTCTTAGTGGATTGTGTGTTGTGCCATCTCTAGGGAAAGTCTGTTTTTCATCTCTTGTGGATTTCAAGAGAGGTGTTTTCGTATCTTTATCTTTTCATTTGTAATCTGTTTGTAACAATTTGTTCTTAGTGACAGCGTTAATCCTCTTTTGAGTGATTAGCAACCGGACGTAGGGTCTTTTGATCCGAACCGAGTATAAACCTCACTGTGTAATCTTCTCTACTCTTCTCTATTTACATTTACGCAGTTTTTAATCGGTAAAATTTGAGGAAATTTTTGAAAACCTAATTTTTTATTAAGAAACCAATTCACCCCCCCTCTTGGTTTTTGTCCGACCACGCGAACATTCCGCTGCGCGATTCTAACATATGTCAAGGTGAAAGGGAAACAACATGGTCCCAAACACAATCGAGTCGGGTTTTGTTTAAAGCGAATCGATCCGCCCTTTCGACCAAAGAGGACAAATGGTCTTCCAACATTGCGACTTTCCAACCCTGGATATTCCCTTTTGTTATCAGGGCAGTCTACTGAGGTGGCAACCGGATGATGGCGGCGACCTTGGCTGCAGGAATATAAGTGTTGCCGCTGTCAAAACGAGGCGGTCGGAGCGACGCGATGGTTTCCAACTTTCCATTTTTCGCGTTTTTATTGGTGTGGTTACAACGCCTTTAGGTTGTCCGATAACCGGGCTGAACCTAGGGGCGAGGTTTTCGAAAGGGTGCTCTTGGATTGTCCGATAATCAGGCTAACCCAAGAGCTAGTTTTGAAGGGTTCTCTGGAGTCGCCACCGATGTTTTTACCGGAAACATCAGAAAAGGAGTTAAAAGGCGTTGGTTTTTGAAAAACAAACTTTGGTCGTTAGAACCAGAGTTGGGTAAGAGAGTTAGTTACGTGTAAAGGAAGTGTTAGTTCCTTTACGACGCCCCTTTCGGGTTCCCTATGATAAACCAGCTATTTAAATGATTAAACCAGAAAAATACGCTTTTACCCTTTTATTTGCGGAATTTAAAATTATGACTACATGGCCCTAGTATCTATTGCATAATTTAAATAAAGCAGTAAAAGATAGAGGGAGAAAGTAGAAACCTCCGGAGCAAGCTTTCTATTAATCTTTTAAAAAATAGGGTGCTATGTGGCAGCCCTTCACTCTCTACAGCGTTGGAAATCTCTCGAAACGCTAAAAAACACTTTTAGAAACACTTAGAAACTCCGGAAATGCTTCGGAGGGGTTCTAGAGAGAGAATCTAGTGATGTGACTAGAGAGAGAATGAGAAAGTTGTGTGAAATGAGGGGAATGGAGGCCCTATTTATAGGAATTCGCGCCTGTCAGGTCGAGACGGCGGTCTCGTCTGACAAGGTCGAGACGGCGGTCTCGCCAGTCGAGACGGCGGTCTCGCCTTGTAGGAATGGCGAGACGGCGGTCTTGCCATTCGCATGTGGCGAGACGGCCGTCTCGCCAAACGAGACGGCGGTCTCGCCACTTGCGCAAGGCGAGACGATGGTCTCGAATCCGAGAAGGCGGTCTTGACCCCAAAAGGCGAAAATCCTTATTTTTGTGCCAAAAATCCCTCCTATCCTAGTATGGGGCCTAATAGTCTCTCCTAGTGGCTTCTTAGGCTTCATCCATCTTCGAAAAGAGGTCTTCTGATCTTTATTGTGAGGTCGGGCAAAATTTGGGGTCTACAGCTGCCCCCCCCCTTTACCTGACTAGTCGGCTGTCGACCTGTTGTGCCAGACAGGTTGACAGGAAGGTAAAAGAGTTGACCCTCTTGCCCGGTCACCCTTCGGATGTTCCGTCTTGCGGCGGTTGATCTTCTGGGAAAAACTTGTGTTTGTGCACTTCCGGGATACTCCTTCTGATGGTAGCCGATCCCTTCGGTAGACACGTGGTAGAACCTCAGGATACTCCTTCTAACGGTAGCCGATCCTTCGGTTGATGGGTATAAACCCCCCATCAGGCTGGTAGTTGCAGTCCGCTATGTGTCGAATTGGATGGGTATGAACCCCCCATCAGGCTGGTACAGTCCGCTGTGTAGGACTGGTGGTAGTGGCGGCTTACTGTTCAAGTGGCTCATGCGTCGGGCGTTAAGGTGTACTTTCTGTTGGTCTTCTTTGGAGATGTTGTCGTCCGGTCTGTGCCGGGGATTCTGTGGGTGTTCATCCAGCTTGCTTGTTTGCTGGGGATTCTTTGTTTTTTATCTTTTTGTGGTGATCACCCGACTCTTGCTGGTTGGTCGGGCAATTTTTGTTTGTTGTTCGACTCTTGCTCGGTCATCGAAAATTATTGGTTGGATACATGATTGATAAGGTCTTACCGGGGTACCTCTATGCAAGCATGAAGACGATCTTCTGACATGAATGTCTTTTTGGTTCTGTAGTGTATTTGTTTGCTTTGATTCTGACAAAGTCCTATTTGTGCGACTACTTGTGTGTGGATGTTGTTGATGCAATTTATTTTAGTTGAGGGCATCTAGAAAGTGACCGATACTTTCTTTTTTGTTCTCTCATGACTATTCTTTTGAACTTTTTGTTTTAACCCTATCTTTTGCCTAGACCGCCCTTTGCGGGTTTTCGATCTAGCGGGTTTAATTTTTGCCTAGATATTTTGGTGGGCTCTTTTCTTTTTATGAAAGCCTTATCTTTTTCCTAGACCGCCCTTTGCAGGTTTTCGATCTAGCAGGCTACCTTGTACTTTTTGCTTGGGACGACCCTGGTCGGTGTTGTTCGTCTTGTTTTTCTTATACTTTCTCGTATTATTTGTTTTATGCATGCTCATATTTCGTTAATATAGAGGCATTCTTGCAAGTAGGTAAAGAGAAGCAAAGACAATTTTTATTGATATAAACAAATGGTCTGTTTTTACAGGAGAATATACAAAGGAATTTATAAGTAGGGCTGGCCAAGGTTGGCTAAACTGTATAGGGTACAACAATCATGCCCGTGATCTCTGTTTCTCTGTTTTTCCTAGTCGCTTCAATTGAGATGCTCGAGCTCGGAGTGAAGACTATGCGAAGTCTGCTTGCTTTTGTGAAGGTATTACCTTAGTCGCCTTTGCGGTTTTCGGCTAAGGTAATCATTGCTCTCTCTGTTTTGTTTTTTTGTTTTTTTTTTCCTCTAATTTTTGCCTAGGACGTATCCTATCGAGGAATGCGGACCCTATCTTTTGCCCAGGACGCCCTTTGCGAGTTTTCGTCCTGACGGGTCATGAGCAATGTCTTTAAGCGTAGTATCTTTTTACCGCATCTGAGTTGACAGGATATCGGAGCTCTTCTCCGTCCATGTTGGTGAGGATAAGGGCGCCTCTTGAGAAGGCTCGCTTGACCACAAAGGGTCCTTCGTAGTTTACTGTCCATTTCCCGATTTTGTCTTTCTGGGCTGGAAGCAGTTTCTTTATCACTAGATCCCCTTCTTGGAAAGTGCGGGGATTGACCTTCTTGTCGTAGGCTTTCTTGATCTTCTTTTGGTAAACCTGCCCCCGACATATGGCGTCTAGCCGTTTTTCTTCGATTAGGTTCAGCTAATCGTACCGGCTTTGGACCCATTCAGCTTCCGTTAATTTTTCTTCCATAACAACTCGCAGGGAGGGTATTTCGACCTCTATTGGTAGTACGACCTCCATTCCATATACGAGGGAAAACGGGGTGGCCCCGGTGGAGGTTCGTACTGATGTTCGGTAGCCGTGTAAGGCGAAGGGAAGCATCTCATGCCAATCTTTGTAGGTTACTACCATCTTCTGGATGATTTTCTTAATATTCTTATTGGCTGCTTCTACTGCACCGTTCATCTTTGGTCGGTACGGAGAAGAATTGTGGTGTTGAATTTTGAAGTCTTGACACAATTCCTCTATCATTTTATTATTGAGATTGGTCCCATTATCAGTAATGAGCCTATGGGGGATGTCGTACCGACATATAATATTTTTCTTGATGAAGGTGGTCACCACTTTCCGAGTCACATGCGCATATGACGCTGCCTCAACCCATTTGGTGAAGTAGTCAATGGCCACCAAGATAAAGCGATGACCATTGGATGCTTTAGGCTCAACGGGTCCAATGACGTCCATGTCCTACATAGAAAAAGGCCATGGTGTAGCCAGGGTACTGAGAGGTGCGGGCGGCACATGGATGTTATCAGCGTAGATTTGGCACTTGTGGCACTTTTTAGCATACTGGTGACAATCGGCTTCCATTGTGGACCAAAAGTATCCTGCCCTTAAAATCTTCTTGCCCATGACATGCCCAGGTGCGTGGGTCCCAAAAGCTCCTCTGTGGATTTCTTTTATCAAGGTTCAAGCTTCTTCTTGGTCCACACACCTTAAGAGAGTGGAATCGGGACTCCTTTTGTAAAGGGTTCCTTCAATCAACGTGAACCCTACGACCCTTTTACGAATGGTTCGTTTATCATTGTCGCTAGTTCCTTCGGGATATTCGTCTTTCATGAGATATTGTTTGATGTCATGATACCAAGGATTTTGATCGCGCTCGCTATTTACTGCCATGCAAAAAGCTTGTTTGCCATACAGCTTGTAGACCCCTAATTTTGCCCGGCCTCTCAAATAAAGATAAAGGAGATCACCCGTAACAAGATAAAGCTCGTCTAGCATTACAAATAAGAGCCAAGGAGACTTCCCATATGGAGATAAAGCTTCAATAGACACATATCGGCATCAATTGACGTCCAAAACAGGCAAGGAGAGCTTCCCGGAGTCCCGAAACGCGCGAAACTGGCCAGAACAGGTTGAGACGGCCGTCCCAGTTGGGACGGCCGTCCCAACCTGCCCCAGCCAGTTGGGACGCGCGTCCCGAAGTTGGGACGGCCGTCCCGAGCCCCAGTTATGTGGGACGGCCGTCCCGGTTCCCGTGGGGTCCCGACTGTGTAATTTTGCCATTTGGGACGGCCGTCCCAGCCCGTACGGCCGTCCCACCCCGCACGGCCGTCCCAAAGTGCGCCAGCTGCGAAAAACTATAAATAGGAGGCTCATTTGCCACTTTTTCACACCACGGACACTCCGCAGAGCTCGAAACACTTTCTATAACTCGAGCACTTGTCTATTTCTTTCTTTCTCTTGAATGATCTTTCCGATTGCCTTAAATAGGTAACAATCGGTTAAGGAATTATATTCCGGCATTCGATTCTTCTTTAAATTTTTAGTGGGGTCGATCTTGTATTGGTGAGGAGAGTCTCGTGTAGAGAGAGGGTTGCCAAAACGCATCCTCATAGTTGGAGATTCTCAATACAAAGCTTGCTACGGAGGTTCTTTTCAATTCTCTTCTCTTTTATTGCTTTATTTATTGTTTTATTTAGCTTTATTTACTATTTATGTCATGTAGAGTAAAATCATGTAGATAGCTATTTTAATATCTCTTTTATTGCTTTATTTAGCTTTATTCATCATTTTATGCATATAACATAGAATAAAATCATATAGATAGCCATTTAATATTATGTAATAAAATAGGGTAATCGCGTAATTTCTTGTAGTCTTTATTTAAATGAATTAATCTGTCATAGGGAACCCGAAAGGGGCGTTGTGGGGTGCTAACACCTTCCCCACACGTAACTAACTCCCTTACCCAACTCCGGTTATAATGGCCAAGTGCGGTTTTTCTTAAAATCAACATTTTTTCCTTTTCCAATGTTTAAGGTTAAAACATTGGTGGCGACTCCATAAGAACCTCTTTTCGAAAACCTTTTAAAACAAATACGCGAGTCTAAACCATCTTTTCGCGACCGCTCGCATAAACGTTTCGAGACGTCCTCCGGACGTCGGAAAGGGACTGCGGCGACGATGGCGACTCCACCGGGGAAGCTAGAGAGTTGATCCCATTTAATGACAGATAAATTCAAACTAAGTAAAGATTTGAAATTACGCCTTTACCCTTCCGTATGTTTTTATTGTATGGCTTTAATAATCGTCGTATGATTATTTCGCAATTGTTTGAAATATAAATTGCACACAAGAACCCTTGCACACAACAGTCCCTCTATACCCGGGGCAAGAGTGAATATCTATAGGGAGTGGGTGGCAGATACGATCGGTTAGTTGGCACACGTGGCTACCGCCGTTGTCGGAAAACCACCAACTCAAGGTGATAACTCTCTTCTTTTGGTCTAAGGGTGTCGCCACTGAGTTCCGTGCATGACCCGAGGATTGAGAGATTGAGAGGTCCCTATAATGGGGGCACCTTGGGGACCTTTGGCCTGGTGAGAACAGCTAGAACCACCTAAACCAAGCACGTTTCGCAGGAAAATCCTACCTCGTGATTAAATAAGCGTGGCTCGCTCGTGGATGTGTGAATTGTGTGTGCATACGTTTGCTGCATTTGTATTGATGCATTAGTATAGGGTAATCATACAACAAACAAAAAAGTGAAAAACCCTAAAAATCATAAAATAATGAAAAACCCTAAAAATCATAAAATAATGAAAAAAACCCTAAAAATATAAAAACATTAAGGTCATAAAAATACCCTTTTACAAAAGATTTTTGGCAAAGTCGTATCATTCATACCATATCATTCAATAAGTGGTAAAACCAAGAGAGAAAACCAATGCATTAAGAAAAGTATGCATAAACATCATCATAATAAAACCTCTCATACATAAACACATTCATCCTAGGGCGTATTTATTCCACGCTAATCATTTAAAATAAAAAGTCATAATAAGAATCATTAAAATCATTTAGAAGGTGGCTGGTCTTCCGCCCGTCCTCACTCGTGCTCAAAAAGCTAAGAAGATGGAACAACTAGAAGAGCAAAACCGAAAGCTCACCGCCGAGCTTACTACGCCGAAAGAGCAAATGGCTCAAATGCTAGAAATGATGCATCAACGAATCTTCATCGAGAGGATCCTCGTAATGGACAAGCCTCTCACCAAGAAGAAGAAGAGGAACCTCAAAGTGAGCACGATCATTCCGACACAAGAGCAAGACATATTCATGCTCCCGAAATATCAAAACAACAAATCACTCGCTCTTGAAGAAAGGCCGAGAGCCATGGAAGGTCATAACTTTGATATAAAAGAAGCAACTGATATGTGCCTCGTCAAAAATATCCAATTCCCTAACAAGTTCAAAACTCCGACTTCCCGAAATACATGGGATCGACTCGCCCGAGAAGCCACCTTACAATGTACCGTCGTAAGATGGCCGCACATGCCGATAATGAAAAACTCCCGATCCACTCGCTCAGGAGAGCCTCAGTCGAATCAGCCTTAAACCGGTATATGCAACTAGAAGGAGGGCAAATCCAAACCCGGAGACATATGGCGGATGCATTTCTTCGTCGTTATAAATACAACATTGACCCGACCCCCGAAAGAGCAGATCTACAATTATTAAGCAAGGAAAACGACGAATCCTTCAAAGCATATGCCCAAAGATGGAGGGAATTGGCAGCGCAAGTGGAACCTCCTCTATCCGACAAGGAAACCACATCCATGTTCATCAATTCTTTGACTCGGTCCCTATTACGACAAAATGATAGGGAACACATCAACACTCTTTGCGGATGTGGTAATTATAGGAGAAAGAGTAGAGCAAGGTCTCGAAAAGCGTAAGAATTGCACAAGCATACTACCTCCAATTCCTCTACTCCAAATGATAAAAAGAGCTTTGGAAAAAGGAAGGAAGGAACCGTGAATGCAGTTAGTATTACCACTCCTTCGCCTCCTCGCAACAAGCCAAACCACGCAGCATAGAGAGGAAATTCACTTCCATACCTACCTCCTATGGAAGTCTATTTTTGAAATTGTTGGACGCCAAGCTCCTCGTGCGCGTCCCTCCCAAGAAAATGGAGCCACCATACCCGAATGGTATAAATCTAATGAAAGTTGTGATTACCATTCAGGTTCTCCAGGGCACTCCATCGAAAGCCGTGTAGCCCTAAAGCACAAGGTCCAGAATCTAATAGACGCGGGATGGATTACCTTTGACGCATCTACTCCGAAGGTGGATGACCAGCCCCTATCAATGCCCGAATAAAAGATGGGATAACGGAGACCAGCAGATTAGGGCTCATCATTTTTATCATCTTTTGCAATAAAAAATATAGATAAAAATAGATATAAAAAAAAACTTCCGATGTATTTCTCGTGATCCCCGCCCATGATCACAAGATTTTTGGTTAATAAGGGCTTTGTAAATATTTTCTTCTATCAATACAATAAGGCATTTTTTTAATATCCATATTCTCTTTCATTCTTTTCTCTCTCATACATCTCATAAAGAAATCTAAAACAAAGCATAACCCATACAATCATGTCTCGTGATTGAAAACTCCTTGGAAGATCCGAAAGTCGAAGACGAATGGATTGAGTCGACAAAGGAGGAGGGGACCATTTCCCTGACATGCAAAGACCGCTAGAAAAAGAAGCGCAATCAATACAGCCCCATCGAGAGAAAACCGAGGTCATCAATCTGGGACAAGAAGATAATAAGAAAGAAGTAAATATTGGAACCCAAATTGATGATGATGTCAAAGAAAAACTAATACAATTGCTAAGAGAATATATGGACGTGTTTGCGTGGTCCTACCATGATATGCCCGGGATCGATAAAAGTATAGTGGAGCATCGATTACCATTAAAAGAGGGATTTCGGCTCGTTAAACAAAAAACTCGAAGAGTAAAACCAGAATGGTCCTTAAAAATTAAAGAAGAAGTAGAAAAACAGCTTGGATGCCAATTTCCGATCGTTTCAAAATACCTCGAATGGCCGGCAAACATTGTGCCGCTTATAAAGAAAAATGGAAAAATCGTAGTATGCGTAGATTACCGGACTTGAACCGTGCAAGTCCGAAAGATGATTTCCCTTACCACATATTGATATGCTCGTAGATCACACTCGCTACAAATACTCTTTATTCTTTCATGGATGGATATGCAGTGGTATAATCAAATCAAATTGGTCGTCGAAGACAGAGAAAAACTTCCTTCATTACGCCATGGGGGACATTTTGTTATAGAGTGATGCCGTTTGGACTTAAGAATGCAGGGGCGACCTATCAAAGGGCTATGGTTACACTATTTCACGATATGATCCACAAAGAAATCGAAGTATACGTGGATGATATGATTGTCAAGTCTAAAAATGAGACAGATCACTTCCTACACTTAACGAAATTATTCAATCGGCTTCGAAAATACCAGATTAAGCTTAATCCGGCTAAATGCACGTTCGGAGTACGATCGAGAAAACTTCTCGGTTCATCGTCGTAAAAAGGAATTGAGGTGGACCCCGATAAAACAAAAGCAATCATAGAGATGCCCCCGCCAAGAACGAAAAAGAAGTTAGAGGGTTCTTAGGCCGAATAAACTACATCGCACGGTTCATTACGCAATTAACAGATAAATGTATGCCCATCTTCAAGTTATTGCGTAAAAACCAACCGACAGTTTGGAACGATGAATGTCAACGAGCCTTCGAAAATATCAAAATATGCCTAACTAATCCTCCAGTATTAATACCACCTGTGGAAGGGAGACCCCTAATTCTTTACCTATCGGTACTCGACGAGTCCATGGGATGTGTGCTCGGTCAACAAGATGACACTCGGTAAAAAAGAACAAGCCATATATTACCTCGTAAAAAATTCCTAAACTATGAGACCCGTTATACACCACTCGAAAAACATGTTGTGCATTGGTGTGGGCAACTCAACGCCTTCGACAATATATGGTCGACATACAACTTGGTTAATTTCCAAAATGGACCCAATCAAATACTTGTTTGAAAAACCCATCTTGACCGAAGGATAGCTAGATGGCAAGTACTCCTCTCGAATTTGATATTATTCATATCACTCGAAAGCTATAAAAGCCAGTCCTTTGGCAGACTACCCGGCACATGGGCCAACGAGACGAATATCAATCCCTCCAAGATGATTTTCCGGATGAGCATATAATGCATATTCAACATGAAGAGCTTAAAAATGATGAGTGAATCATGTTTTTCGATGGAGCTTCAAACTTACTAGGACATGGGATCGAGCTATTTTAATATCGCCCGAAAAGAAGCATATCCCGATAACGACCAGATTAACCTTCGACTGTACAAACAATATGGCAGAATATGAGGCCTCGTGCTCTAGGTATTCAAACGGCCTTGGATCACGGGGTAACCAAACTCAAAGTATTCGGTGACTCATCCCTTGTTATTTATCAGCTCAAGGGTGAATGGGAAACTAGAAACTCCAAATTAATCCCTTATCTCGGAGCATATCCGTAAGATGACTTCACAAATGGAAAACATCGGTTTCGAATATATCCCTCGGAGGATAACCAAATTGCCGATGCGCTGGCAACATTATCATCCATGTTCGCACTAGGGCAAGAGCATGAGATGCCTATCATCCAAGTCAAAAGGCACGACAAACAAGCCTTTTGTATGATGGTGGATGGCGAAAAAGATAAAGCCCCTTGGTATCGGGACATAAGGCGATACTTGACAAAGGGTGAATACCCCGAGGGAATCAGTGACAATGATAAAAGGACCATTCGTAAAAGGGCTATAGGGTTTACGAGTGATAGGAGAAACCCTCTATAAAAAGAATTGTGATTCTACTTTATTAAGATGTGTTAATCCCGAAGAAGCCCAGATATTGATCAAAGAAATACATGAAGGAACCTTTGGGACTCATGCACCAGGGCATATCATGGCTAGGAAAATCCTCAGAGCAGGATACTTTTGGTCCACAATGGAAAAGGACTCGTTATCGGTATGCTAGAAAATGTCACAAGTGTCAAATACACGCAGATAATGTACATGTTCCACCGATACCTCTCAATGTTATGGCTATCCCTTGGCCATTTGCTATGTGGGGCATAGATGTCATCGGACCTATTGAGCCTAAGGCGTCCAATGGTCACCGATTCATTTTGGTAGCCATTGATTATTTCACTAAATGGGTGGAAGCTGCATCTTATGCACATGTGACTAGAAAAGTAGTGGTCACCTTCGTTAAGAAAGATATCATATGTCGATACGACATTCCACATCGCCTCATTACTGATAATGGGACCAATCTGAATAATAAAATGATGGAAGAACTATGTTATGACTTCAAAATTCAGCATCATAACTCCTCTCCTTATAGGCCTAAAATGAATGGTGCAATGGAAGCAGCCAATAAAAACATCAAGAAGATTGTTCAAAAGATGGTTAAAACCTATAAAGATTGGCATGAAAAATTACCTTTTGCTCTTCATGGATATCGAACGTCTGTACGAACATCAACAGGAGCCACTCCATTCTCCCTTGTATATGGAATGGAGGCCGTATTGCCAATAGAGGTCGAAATACCTTCCCTGCGAATTATTATGGAAGCAAAATTAACAGAATCCGAATGGGTCCAAAGTCGATATGATCAATTAAACCTTATCGATGAAAAGCGGCTGAATGCCATATGCCATGGACAAGCCTATCAAAAGAAGATAAAAAAGGCTTATGATAAAAAGGTACGCCCTCATACTTATCAAGAAGGGGATTTAGTGATAAAGAAGTTGCTTCCAGACCTGAAGGATAAAATTGGAAAATGGGCGGCAAATTATGAAGGACCCTTTGTGGTCAAACGAGCTTTCTCGGGAGGGGCACTTATTCTCACTAATATGGATGGAGAGGAGCTTCGACACCCAATCAATTCCGACGCGTAAAGAAATATTATGCTTGAAGACATTGCTCAAGACCCGTCGAGAATGAAAATCCGCAAAGGACATTCCTGGGCAAAAGATAGGGTCCATATTCCTCGCTAGGATATGTCCTAGGCAAAAAGAAGAGGTCAAAAAAAAAAAAAAAAAAAAAAAAAAAAAAAAACTAAGAGCAATGGTTACATTAGTTGAAAACCGAAAAGGCGGCTAAAGTAACATTCTTCCAGGAGCAAGCGACTCGCATAGTCTTCACTCGAGCTTAAGCATCTCAACTGAAGCAATTAGGAGAACTGGGGGCAGATATCATAGACATGACTGTTCAAGCCTATACAAGATGCAACCAACCTTGACTACCCATTCTTCTAAATTCCTTTTGTAATCCTTCTGTAAAAGAAATAAACTTTCGTTCATTTATCAATAAAATTCCCTTTCATTTCCTTTCTCTTGACCAAATATTATGGAAATGCCTCTTTATTGATAAATCATAAATATGCGCAAAGACTTTTTAATCAAAGATCAAACATGCATCTAAAAAGGGGAAGCATATAAAAATAATAAGATAATAAGCGCCTGCTAGGATATTCTTAGGAAAAACCAGGGTAGCCTCGCTAAAAAAAAAAAAAAAAAAAAAAAAAAAAGAAGAAGAAGAACGATCTAGGCAAAAGATAAGGCAAAAGCCCCCTAAGATATTCTAGGTAAAAATTAAGGCAGCCCGCTAGATCGAAAACCCGTAAAGGGCGGTCTAGGCAAAAGATAGGGCTAAAACCAAAAGATGAGTAAAAGATGAGCCCATCATTAAGATCATAAGAAAGGAGCCCATCGGCATATTCGTGAGAAGCCGACGGAAGAAGGCTGACTCACTTTCTAAATGCATCAAAAATAAATGAACATCGGATTGCATTTAGGACATCCACACACAAAGTAGTTGCATAATACGACTTCGTCAAAATCAAGAAAAAATAATTTTCTTCAAACAAGAATAATAAACATGCATATAAGGAGGATAGTCTCCATGTTTGTGATTGGAAATAAAAGGCGCCAAAATCCAGCCTCTAAATGAAAGTCAAAAACACGAAAGGCGAAATCAAAATCATTTTAGCAGACTAAAGAGCTCCAAGAAAGCTAATTCCAACCATCAACCTTCTACACCAATAAAAGAAGGTACATCAAAAATAGAAAAAGCCAACGAAAGGCTCAATTATCCCCAAGCGGATCCTTGCCTACTCCAGAGGCAAAACAAAAAGAATACCTCGTGACTCATCTTCGTCAGCACATGAGTCATCAAGCACACTCATATAAGGATCTCCACTTCATTCCCCAACGGAGAATAAGGGTTACACAAGAGCCCATCATACGAAGCCAAGTCCTTTACATCACTGGGGGGCAACAAAAAGAAGGAAGAGAAAAGCCTTTCATCCTCTGACAAAGGCCACTGCAAGAAAAAGCCGAAAGAAAATCCCCAAGAAGAACACATCAAGAAAAATCTATAAAAGAAGAAAATGAGAAAATTTCATCCACAGAAAGGCAAATCAACCCCCCGGTGGATCATCAAAAAGAAAATTTTCTCCCCAGTAAGCCTAACCGCAAAGGCAAATTACAAATTACAAATCCACAGGGAGTTAAGCACCCAATATGAATATCCCCAGCGAAGTACAAAACCTTCACTCCCAAGAATGCCTATGCTTACTCGGAAACAAGCAAAGAGCCGATATCCCCAAGAAACGGGAAATCAACCTAAAAGAGGTAATACAAGCAAAGCTTTCAAGAAACATCTACCTACTCGGAGGTATTATCAAGAACAAATATCCTCAAATAGAACATCAGCCTAATCAAGAGGCACAACCAAATAGAAATCACATCCCCAAGTGGGCTCTCGCCTAATCAAGAGGCACAATCAAGAATCAATAAATCCCCAGTGGATTCCCGCCTAATCAAGAGGCACAACAAAATCCTCAAGTGAATCTTTGCCTAATCAAGAGGCACAATCAATAAGAGAAGTCAAAATCCCCAAAAGGATTCCCGCCTAAAAAGAGGCAATCGACATAATCCCAAGCAAAGCCGGATGGCTAAAACAAGAAAAGCCAAAAATCAAGAATCCTCGTAAAACCGGATGACTAAAACAAAAAAATCAAAAAGAAAAATTACTCCCCATAGGCGCATGATCGGAGACAATAAGTCGCTAGAAACCGGATGAGGGTTCGTACTCATCAATCAAAAAGATATTCCAAAAAGAGCATTCCAAGAATTTGTCAAAATGCGGATTCGTACCGGATGGGGGTAGGTACTCATCGAGTCCGTCGAAATGCGGACTCACACCCGAAGGGGTGTAAAAACCATTAGAGTCCGACAAGATGCGGACTCGCGCAATAGAACCTTGTCAAGATGCGAGTTCACACCCAGTGGGGGTGTAAAAACCATTAGAGTCCGGCAAGATGCAGACTCGCACAATAGAGCCTTGTCAAGATGCAGGTTCACACCCAGTGGGGGTGTAAAAACCATTAGAGTCCGTCAAGATGCAGACTCGCACAATAGAACCTGGTCAAGATGCAGGTTCACACCCAGTGGGGGTGTAAAAACCATTAGAGTCCGGCAAGATGCAGACTCGCACAATAGAGCCTAGTCAATATGCAGGTTCACACCCAGTGGGGGTGTAAAAACCACTAGAGCCTAGTCAATATGCAGGTTCGCACCCAGTGGGGGTGTAAAATCCACTAGAACCTAGTCAATATGTAGGTTCGCACCCAGTGGGGTGTAAAATCCACTAGAACCTAGTCAATATGCAGGTTCGCACCCAGTGGGGTGTAAAATCCACTAGAACCTAGTCAATATGTACAGGTTCGCACCCGATGGGGGTGTAAAAACCACTAGAATCCGGCAAAATGCAGATTCGTACCGGTGGGGGTAAGTACCCACCAAAACCTTAAAAATGCAGATTCATACCAGGTGGGGGTAGGTACCCACCAAAACCTTAAAAAGAAAGCTTAAACCAGATAGGGGTTGGTACCTATCAAAATATTTATCATCCGGAGGATCAACAAGGAGCAGCATCCGAAGGATAACCGGGCAAAAGGGTTAACTCCTTCCCCTACCAACTAATTTTGTCGACATATCCAGTCGACCAATTAGCTAGGCAGGTGAAGGGGGCAGCTGTAGACCCCTAATTTTGCCCGGCCTCTCAAATAAAGATAAAGGAGATCACCCGTAACAAGATAAAGCTCGTCTAGCATTACAAATAAGAGCCAAGGAGACTTCCCATATGGAGATAAAGCTTCAATAGACACATATCGGCATCAATTGACGTCCAAAACAGGCAAGGAGAGCTTCCCGGAGTCCCGAAACGCGCGAAACTGGCCAGAACAGGTTGAGACGGCCGTCCCAGCTGGGACGGCCGTCCCAACCTGCCCCAGCCAGCTTGGGACGCGCGTCCCGAAGTTGGGACGGCCGTCCCGAGCCCAGTTATGTGGGACGGCCGTCCCGGGTTCCCTGGGGTCCCAGCCGTGTAATTTTGCCATTTGGGATGGCTCGTCCCGGTCCGGACGGCCGTCCCACCCCGGACGGCCGTCCCAAAGTGCACCAGCTGCGAAAAACTATAAATAGGAGGCTCATTTGCCACTTTTTCACACCACGAGACACTCCGAGAGCTCGAAACACTTTCTATAACTCAGAGCACTTGTCTATTTCTTTCTTTCTCTTGAATGATCTTTCCGATCGCCTTAAATAGGTAACAATCGGTTAAGGAATTATATTCCGGCATTCGATTCTTCTTTAAATTTTTAGTGGGGTCGATCTTGTATTGGTGAGGAGAGTCTGTGTAGAGAGAGGGGTTGCCAAAACGCATCCTCATAGTTGGAGATTCTCAATACAAAGCTTGCTACGGAGGTTCTTTTCAATTCTCTTCTCTTTTATTGCTTTATTTATTGTTTTATTTAGCTTTATTTACTATTTATGTCATGTAGAGTAAAATCATGTAGATAGCTATTTTAATATCTCTTTTATTGCTTTATTTAGCTTTATTCATCATTTTATGCATATAACATAGAATAAAATCGTATAGATAGCCATTTAATATTATGTAATAAAATAGGGTAATCGCGTAATTTCTTGTAGTCTTTATTTAAATGAATTAATCTGTCATAGGGAACCCGAAAGGGGCGTTGTGGGGTGCTAACACCTTCCCCACACGTAACTAACTCCCTTACCCAACTCTGGTTATAATGGCCAAGTGCGGTTTTTCTTAAAATCAACATTTTTTCCTTTTCCAATGTTTAAGGTTAAAACATTGGTGGCGACTCCATAAGAACCTCTTTTCGAAAACCTTTTAAAACAAATACGCGAGTCTAAACCATCTTTTCGCGACCGCTCGCATAAACGTTTCGAGACGTCCTCCGGACGTCGGAAAGGGACGGCGGCGACACAGCTTAATTTGGATGATTGGCATCTCATGTTCTTGATCCAAGGCAAACATGGATGATAGAGTAGCGAGGGTGTCAGCACATTGATTGTCTTCCCGGGGAATATACTGGAAGGTGACACTTTCCATTCTTGAAACTAAGTCTCGGATGTGCTCTAGATATGGGATTAGTTTAGAGTTGCGGGTTTCCCATTCACCTTTAAGTTGATAGATGACAAGGGATGAATCACCAAAGACTTTGAGCTTAGTAACCCCATGATCTAAAGCTGCTTGGATCCCTAGTGCACATGCTTCATATTCGGCCATGTTGTTGGTACAGTCAAAATTAAGCATGGCCGTTACAGGGATGTGTTTCTTTTCAGGGGATATCAAAATAGCTCCTATCTCGTGTCCAAGCATGTTTGAGGCCCCATCGAAGAACATGGTCCATGCCTCTTCTTTGGTCTCTTCGTGTTCAATATGCAGGATATGCTCATCAGGAAAGTCATCTTGTAAGGACTGGTATTCGTCCGTTGATCCATGGGCTAGATAATCCGCTAGGGGGCTTCCTTTAATAGCTTTCTGGGTGACATGAACGATATCAAATTCTGAGAGGAGAACCTGCCACCTTGCTATTGTTCCAGTTAAAATGGGCTTCTCGAAGAGGTATTTGATTGGATCCATTTTGGAGACCAACCATGTTGTATGCCGAGCCATATATTGACGGAGACGCTGAGTGACCCACACCAATGCGCAACAGGTTTTTTCGAATGGTGTATAACGGGTTTCATAGTCTAGGAATTTCTTACTGAGATAGTAAATGGCTCGTTCTTTCTTCCCGGTTTCGTCTTGTTGACCGAGCACACATCCCATGGACTCTTCAAGTATTGACAAATATAGGATGAGAGGTCTCCCTTCAACGGGTGATACCAATACTGGCGGATTGGTTAGACATGTTTTGATCTTATCGAATGCTTGTTGGCATTCTTCATTCCACACCGTTGGTTGATTTTTGCGCAACAGTTTAAAGATGGGTATACACTTATCCGTCAACTGTGCTATAAAACGGGCAATGTAGTTAATTCGGCCTAGAAAACCTCTGACCTCCTTTTCTGTGCTTGGTGGAGGCATTTCCAAGATTGCCTTGGTTTTGTCAGGATCCACTTCAATTCCTCTTTTGCTGACAATGAACCCCAATAGTTTTCCTGAACATACTCCGAAAGTACACTTTGCCGGGTTTAATTTAAGTTGATACTTCCGCAGTCGGTCAAAAAGCTTTTTGAGGTATTGAATGTGGTCCATCTCATCTCTGGACTTGACAATCATGTCATCTACATATACCTTTATTTCCTTGTGGATCATGTCATGGAACAGCGTGACCATAGCCCTCTGATAGGTAGCCCCTGCATTTATGAGTCCAAAGGGCATTACACGGTAGCAAAAGGTGCCCCATAGTGTAATGAAGGAGGTTTTTTCTCTGTCCTCGACGGCTAGCTTAATCTGGTTATACCCCGCGTATCCGTCCATGAAGGAGTAAAGTGTGTTGGTAGCGGTATGGTCTACCAGCGTGTCTATATGTGGTAGTGGAAAGTCATCTTTTGGACTTGCTCAATTGAGGTCCCTATAATCCACACATACCCTGACTTTCCCGATCTTTTTGATGATGGGTACTATATTGGCCAACCACTCTGGGTATTTGGAAACCACTAAGAAATTGGCGTCCAGTTGTCTTTGGACCTCTTCTTTTATCATTAAGGACCAGTCGGGTTTGATTCTTCTGAGTTTTTGCTTTACGGGTCGGAACCCTTCTTTTAATGGCAATTTATGCTCCACTATACTCGTGTCGAGCCCAGGCATGTCATGGTAAGACCAAGCGAACACATCTATGTATTCTTTTAGAAGTCGTATCAATCCCTTCTTTATGCTACTCTCCATTTGAGTGCCGATGGTTACCTTTTTCTCATCATCCCCTTCCCCCAAATTGACAGTTTTTGTCTCTTCTTGATGCGGTTGTATGATGCGTGCTTCTTTTTCAAGCAATCTTTGCATGTCCGGAGAAATGGTCTCCTGCTCACTGTTGGACTTGACCCATTCGCTTTCGGCTTCCGGGGTCCACAGAGATTCATCGATTACAGACATGATATGTTTTAGGTTCTGTTTTAGTCATAGATTTTATTATTCAATTATCTTTGAAAGAATAATAAATGAAAGAGGGAAAAGAATGAATATGACAAAATGCCTCATGTATTAAAGAAAATGAAAGTGTATGTACAAGCCCTTTTAATGTGGGTTCCTGCGGCCACGGGTGGGGACCGCAGGAAATACAAGAGAAAGATAAAAAAAACCTAGGGCTGATCCTCCCAATCCTCCCTCTCTGCTACTCTGGCTTCGATAAAGGTTTGGCGTCAACATCGGAAGCAGAGGCATCAAAAGTTATCCACCCGGCGTCTATTAATTCTTGGACCCGGTATTTAAGGGTCAAGCAGTTTTCCGTCGAGTGTCCGGGTGAACCCGAGTTGTAGGCACATTTTTCGTTGAGCTTGTACCACTCGGGGTAAGGAGGTTCCAGTTGCTTCTTGGGAGGGACGTAGGTTAGGAGTTTGGCCTCCAACAGTTGTGGCAGCAGCTTGCCATAGGAAGTGGAGATTGGAGTGAACTTCCTCTCTTTCTTACGAGGCTGCCTAGCTGTTTGTGGGTGTAGACCCCTAATTTTGCCCGGCCTCTCAAAATAAAAGCTAGAGGAACTTCACCCGAAGATGGAGTTCATCCGGCTTCCCAAAACGAGAAGGACCTTCCACAATAAAAGACGGAGTTCATTCATTCACACAATAAAAGCCAAAAGAGACTTCCTACACAAAGACAAAGCTCGCCCGGCATCTTAATGAAAGCCAAGAAGACTTCCTATATGAAGATAAAGCTTCAACGGACACACATCGGCGTCAATCTATGTCCGAAAAAGGAAAGGAAAGCTTCCTGGGGTCCCAGAACGCGAAGACTAGACAAAACAGGCCGAGACCACCGTCCCAGGGTTGGGACGGCCGTCCCAACTGAAAATAAGCAGTTGGGACGCACGTCCCAGATGTGGGACGGCCGTCCCAAACCCAATTTAAGTGGGACGGCCGTCCCGGACCCCCAGGTGGTCCCGCTCTGTGTAAATTTGCCATTTGGGACGGCCATCCCAGTCCAGACGGCCGTCCCAACCCAGACGGCCGTCCCAAAGTGCGCCAGCTGCAAAAACTATAAATAGGAGGCTCATTTGCCACTTTTTGAACACACAGACACTCCAGAAGAGCTCTGAAACACTTAGAGCACTTGTCTACTTCTCTCCCTCTCTCGAATGATCTTTCCGATTGCCTTAAATAGGTAATAATCGGTTAAGGAATTATATTCCGGCATTTGATTCTTCTTTAAATTTTTAGTGGAGTCGATCTTGTATTGGTGAGGAGAGTACGTATAGAGAGAGGGTTGCCAAAACGCAGCCTCATAGTTCGAGATTCTCAATATAAAGCTTGCTACGGAGGTTCTTTTCAATTCCCTTCTCTTTTATT
>OY731406.1:48233820-48266320 GCA_963425845.1 Sphenostylis stenocarpa
AAAGTAGAACAACCTTTTTCATACAAAAGTTAAGTGTTGTGAGTGCCAGAGAACTGTTTGTTGCAAGAAAAAGGGGCTTTTGGAACCTGGTGTGGGCTAGAAGCAATAAGAATCACTAAGTGGAGTTCTTAGTGGATTGTGTGTTGTGCCGTCTCTAGGGAAAACTGTTCATCATCTCTTGTGGATTTCAAGAGAGGTGTTTTCTTATCTTTATCTTTTCAATTGTAATTTGTTTGTAACAATTGTGATTATAGCGACAACGTTAATCCTCTGTTTGAGTGATTAGCAACTGGACGTAGGGTCTTTTGATCCGAACCAGTATAAATTTTCTGTGTAAGATTCTCTTCTCTACTCTATTTACATTTACACAGTTTTTAATCGGTAAAATTTGGGGAAAATTTTGAAAACCTAATTTTTGTTAAGAAACCAATTCACCCCCCTCTTGGTTTTTGTCCAACCACGCGAACATTCCGCTGCACGATTCTAACAAGTGGTATCAGAGCTTGCTTTGATAGTCATTCAAATTTTCGAAAATGGCCGGACAAAATCAAAATTTTGCCGAAGGTGCGTCTATCAACAGACCCCCACTTTTTGCGGGTCAAAATTATCCTTTTTGGAAGGTACAAATGCAAATCTTTTTAGAGTCTGTTGATAGAGGCGTTTGGGATGCTATTTTAAACGGTCCATATATTCCTAAAGTTACTGAGAACGGTGTTGACGTTCCTAAACCTTTTTCTAGATGGACTGCAGAGGAAAACAGAAAAGCTCAATTTGACGTTAGGGCTAGAAATATTATTTCATCTGCTTTAACCCTTGACGAGTTTTACAGGATCTCTGTTTGATGCAAAATACCATGAGAAGCCATGAATTGTTTAAAAGAATGAGAAAGATATTCACAACCATTATCACTATGCAAAACTCTAATAGAAACACCGAACTGAGTTTGAATTTCATTAAAAAAAGTTTGAAAGATATGAAATAATTCAGAACGATTTTTCATCAAAAATAACCAAGTGCATCTGGAATAATCATCAATGATAGTAACATAGTATTGAAAACCTAAAGTAGACTTAATGCGGCTAGGTCCCCAAATCTTAGAGTGAACCACGACAAAAGTGGATGAAGCACCACGTGTGAAACTACGAGGAAAGGAAGTACGACTATGCTTGCCTAATTGACATGATTCACACGCCAAACTAGATAAGTTGGACAAGACAGGGACAAGCTTCTGTAACTTGGCAAGACTTGGATGACCTAACTAAGCATGAAGAAGAAAGGGAGACTCCATAACTTTACTAACATGTGTAGAGGGACGGAGATAATAAAGACCATGAGACCCACATCCTGTGTCAATCACCTGTTTCGAACTTTGGTCCTGTAAACACACAAATTTTTTGGTAAAAGTAACAATACAATCAAGAGAACAAGTGATGTAAAATAAATTAAGGTACAAAATTGTAAGAAGATAAGGTGCAGAATTTTAAGCAATAAAGTAAGCAAACCCAAGGAAAATTCCCACTGGACATTAAGATAGTTGCCTATCTAGATGTGAAGGTTCATTTCCAAGGATTATGGAGGGAGGAAGAGATGAAATGAAACTAGAAAAGAATAAAGACAAGGGCTGGAAAATTGGACCAACCCCTTGGATAAATAAATGAAGGGAAGAAATAAAGAAGAAAAGAGGAAATAAGAGAATTATGGTGGTGGTGGAGTGTTGGCACGCCATTAGGGGGATGAGCCACCCTAGATAAGTGGTGGTTGCCGCCACTTCAACCAAGGTTCAAGATAAGACACTCAAAGAGATGGAACACTCTAAGAAACCTCACAAACTTTTCATAAATGTTCAACCTAATTACATGAGGGGAAGCCTTCTATTTATAGGCTTTTGGGGGAGGGACCTAGATGGAATTATAAAAGGAGACATAAACTTAACCTAAACCTAAAGGCTAGAGTCCCCATGGTCCAAATATGTTAAATTCGTTCTAGCCCACCAAAAATACCTCTAAGGGTGTGGAGAACATGAAAAAAGAGGTGTGTTTCCTTTTGGGTTGTCCCAAGCCAACCAATCCCGCATCCTAAGCTTCTTCCTCTCCAAAAAGGGGTGTAGGACATGAAAAAGGAGTGTCCTACACCTTTGGGCTGCCCATGCATGTATCCTATGGATCCAATTCTTCTTTTCCACCAAAAAAAGGTGGTATTCTTCAAAAAGGAGGTGCAAAAAGTGATCCTACAAAAAGAAAGCGAAAATAAGTGAAAAACTTAGAAAAAGAACATACTAAGTAAAGATACCAAGTAAATTCAAAATGGAAGGTAAAGAGAAGGCCTCCCTTCTAGTCATGCTTCTAGTAATCCTCCTAGGGATGACCTCTTCCGCCTACGGGGCAACTAGGGACTCATCATCCTCTCCTCCTTGGAGAGAATTCGTCCACGAATTTGCAAAATCTGCATCAAAAGGAGTACGATCACCAATATTAAAAAAGTTACTAACGTTATATTCGGCTAGTAGATCTAACTCATATGCATTATTGTTTATTTTCCTAACTATTTGGGAAGGTCCGTCACCTCGAGGGTTAAGTTTGGAATTCCTTTGAGTCGGGAATCGCTCCTTTCTCAAGTGAAGCCATACCCAATCTCCAGGTTGGAAGGTGATTTCCTTTCTTCCCTTATTGGCATGCTTGCTTGTCGCTGCCGTCAAAACGAGGCGGTCAGAGCGACGCGATGGTTTCTGACTTTCCATTCTTTGCGTTTTTATTGGTGTGGTTACAACGCCTTTAGGTTGTCCGATAACCGGGCTAAACCTAGAGGCGATGTTTTCGAAAAGGCGCTCTTGGATTGTCCGATAACCTGGCTAATCCAAGAACTAAATTTGAAGGGTTCATCTGGAGTTGCCACCGATGTTTTTACCGGAAACATCGGAAAAGGAGTAAAAAGGCATTGGTTTTTGAAAAAACCAACTTTGGTCATTAGAACCAGAGTTGGGTAAGGGAGTTAGTTACGTGTAAGGGAAGTGTTAGTTCCCTTACGACACCCCTTTCGGGTTCCCTATGATAGGCCAGCTATTTTAAATAAATAAACCAGTGAAAATACGCTTTTACCCTTTTATTTTGCAGAATTTAAAACTATGATTACATGGCCCTAATGTCTATTGCGTAATTTAAAATCAGGCAGTAAAAGGTAGAGAGAGAAAGTAGAAATCTTCGAAGCAAGCTTTCTATTAATTCTTTGAAAGTGAGGGTGCTTTTTGGCAGCTTTCCGCTCTTTACAATGCCAAAAAACTCTCAAAAAACGCTACAGAAACTCTCAAAAACTTCGGAAATTCTTCGGAGGGGTTGTAGAAAGAGAATTTGAAGAAAAGTCTAGAGAGAGAAGGCAAAAACTGTTGAAAATGAGGGGAATGGCGCTCCTATTTATAGGGATTCGCGCCTGTTAGGTCGAGACGACCGTCTCGCCAATCGAGATGGCTGTCTCGCCTTGCAGGAATGGCGAGATGACCGTCTTGCCAAACGAGACGGCAGTATCGCCACCTGTGCAAGGCGAGATGGCCGTCTCGAATCTGAGACGGCGATCTCGACCCTAAAAGGCGAAAACCCATATTTTCATGCCGAAAATCCCTCCTATCCTAGTATGGGGCCTAATAGTCTCTCCTAATGGCTTTTTAGGCTTCATCCATCTTCGAAAAGGAGGTCTTCTGGTTTTTATTATGAGGCCGGGCAAGATTTGGGGTCTACAGCTGCCCTCCCCCCCCTTTACCCGACTAGTCGACTGCTGGCCTGTTGTGCCAAGGAGATTGACTGGAGGGTAAAGGAGTTGACCCTCTTGCCCGGTTGTCCTTCAGATGCTCCGTCTTTGTGGCGGTTGATCTTCCGGGAAAAAGTGTGCTTCTAGGATGCTCCTTCTGGTGGTAGCTGACCCTTTCGGCTGATGAGTATGAACCCACATCTGGTTTGACGAGTATGAACCCTCGTCCGGTAAGCCTCCTTTTGTAAGGCCTGATGAGTATACACCCCCATCTGGTGTTTGACGAGTATGAACCCCCGTCCGGTAAGCCCCCTTTTGTAAGGCTTGATGAGTATACACCCCCATCTGGTGTTTGTGCCTCCGGATGCTCCTTCTTGCGGTAGCTGACCCTTTGGCTGTGGTGGCGGCTTACTGCTCTAGCTCATGCACTTGTATTGAGATGTGTTCTCTCGTCTTCTGAGATTTGTCCGGTCTGTGCCGGGGATTTTGTTGGTGCTCATCCAGCTTGTTGATTGCTGAGGATTCTTTATTTTTGATCTTTTTTGGAGATCATCCAACTCTTGCTGGTTGGTCGGGTAGTCTTTGTTTGTTTGTTCGACTCTTTGCTTGGTCGTCGAAACTTTATTGGTCAAGGTGGTTGACTTGTCTTAATCCTGCCTTTTTTCGCAGTTTTATCTCTTTTTTTCTCGCGATCTTTGGATTTTGGCTTTTTTCTTGAGCGTACGTCTTTTTACTCTTAGTTTTTTTTTTGTTACGCTGACTTTTTGTAAGAGATAGTGAAAACATGCATGGAATAAAATTGTTATTTATAAAAGATTTTATTACAGCAGCCCTATTCCTCGAGCACTATCCCTATGGTCTATCATCTGGAGACGATCCGCAGGAAGGGAATTGTTGGTACATGTGTCTCCGGAACTTTGCTTGGTCCCGGATCTCATCGCGGTACTCTTGCTGGAATGTTGCACAGTCTTGCCGCATCCCTTCCTGGTACTGGTAGATTGTCTCCAGTCTTGTATCAAAGGCTTCCTGCCTTAGGGACATCTGCTCTTGCCGCACAGACATCTGATCGAATTGCTGGCGGAGATCATTCATGTTGCGGTTCATGCTAGCAAAATCGTCTGTGTATTGTTGCTGTTGCTGATGCTGCTGTTGCTGTTGTTGTTGGAATTCAGGAGGTGTGGGGAGATCTGTTGAACATTCAAGGACTTGATGTTGCACTTGATAGACATGAAGATTGTTGATTTTGATGATTATTCAAGAACACAAAGACTTAGAGTGTTGAAGACTTGTTTTGTATTGTAATAACTCTATTTCAATTAGATTGAGTCTGTAATATTAGAGTTTAAGATAGCCGGTACATATTCTGCACCTTAGAAGCTTCAAAAAGCTCAAATTTATCATCCAGGCTCGGCTTTAATCGATTAAATAGGGAAATAATCGATTAAAACAGTGAGAAAAATCATTTTCTATAAGAACTCACTGGTTTAATCGATTAAACCAACTATTAATCGATTAATAGGCGGTTTAATCGATTAAACCCCCTTTTAATCGATTAAAACAGAGAGTTTTGGGTTCTGTTGATTCTTGGCTCTGTTTTAATCGATTAACACTTCATTTAATAGATTATTTCAGTCAGATTTTGATTTTTAACTTCAAATCAAACCTATTTTCGAAAACCCTATTTCCAAGAACCCTAGTTTCGAAATCCCCAATTCCTAAACCCTAATTTCTCTACTTAAACTATTCTATGGCACTCAGAAAACCAGAACAACCTTTTTCATACAAAAGTTAAGTGCTGTGAGTGCCAGAGAACTGTTTGTTGCAAGAAAAAGGGGCTTTCGGAACCTGGTGTGGGCTAGAAGCGATAAGAATCACTAAGTGGAGTTCTTAGTGGATTGTGTGTTGTGCCGTCCCTAGGGAAAGCTATTCATCATCTCTTGTGGATTTCAAGATAGGTGTTTTTGTATCTTTATCTTTTTCAATTGTAATCTGTTTGTAACAACTTGATCATAGTGACAGCGTTAATCCTCTGTTTGAGTGATTAGCAACTGGACGTAGGGTCTTTTGATCCGAACTAGTATAAATTTCCTGTGTAAGATTCTCTACTCTTCTCTATTTACATTTACACAGTTTTTAATCGGTAAAATTTGGGGAAAATTTTGAAAACCTAATTTTTGTTAAGAAACCAATTCACCCCCCCTCTTGGTTTTTGTCCGACCACGCGATCATTCCGCTGCGCGATTCTAACAAGTGGTATCAGAGCTTGCTTTGATAGTCATTCAAATTTTCGAAAATGGCCGGACAAAATCAAACTTTTGCTGAAGGTGCGTCTATCAACAGACCCCCACTTTTTGCGGGTCAAAATTATCCCTTTTAGAAGATACGAATGCAAATCTTTTTAGAGTCTGTTGATAGAGGCGTTTGGGATGCTATTTTAATCGGTCCATTTGTTCCTAAAGTTACAGAGAACGGTGTTGACGCTCTTAAACCTTTTTCTAGATGGACTGCAGAAGAAAACAGAAAAGCACAATTTGTTAGAATCGCGCAGCGGAATGATCGCGTGGTCGGACAAAAACCAAGAGGGGGGGTGAATTGGTTTCTTAATAAAAATTAGGTTTTCAAAATTTTCCCCAAATTTTACCGATTAAAAACTGTGTAAATGTAAATAGAGAAAGGGATAAAGTCTTACACAGGAAATTTATACTGGTTCGGATCAAAAGACCCTACGTCCAATTGCTAATCACTCAACAGAGGATTAACGCTCGTCACTATAAACAAATTGTTACAATACAAATTACAATGGAAGAGATAAAGTAAAAGATGACACCTCTCTTGAAACCCACAAGAGATGAAGAACAACTTTCCCGCAGACGGCAGACAGCACACAATCCACTAAGAACTCCACTTAGTGATTCTTATCGCTTCTAGCCCACACCAGGTTCGAAAGCCCCCTTTCCTTGCAACAAATAGTTCTCTCGGCACTCACAGGCACTTAACTTTTGTATGGAAAAGGTTGTTCTTCTTTTTCTCGAGTGCCAAAGGAGAGTTTAAGTAGGGAAATTAGGGTTTAGGAATTGGGGATTTCGAAACTAGGGTTCTTGGTAATTGGGTTTTCAAAAATAGGGTTTGTTTGAAGTTTAAAATCAGAAACAGACTGGAATAATCGATTATTTGGAGTAATAATCAATTAAAACAGAGCCAAATACGACAGAACCCAAAACCTCTCTGATTTAATCGATTATTTGAAGTTTTAATCGATTATTTGACCTAATAATCGATTATTTGATGTTTTAATCGATTAAAACAGTGAGTATATACTGAAAATGGTTTTCTCACTGTTTTAATCGATTATTTCCCTATATAATCGATTAAAGCTGAGCCTGGATGATATATTTGGGCTTTTTGAAGCTTCTAAGTTACAGACTATGTACCGGCTATCTTAGATTCTATAATTACAGACTCAATCAAACTAAAACAGAGTTATTACAATACAGAAATCATCAATCTTCAATCTTCAATACTCTAAGTCTTTAAGCTCTTGGATCATCATCAAAATCAACATTCTTCATGATCATTATTTGCAACATCAAGTCCTTGAATGTTCAACAATCTTCCCCTTTTTGATGATGATCAAAATTATCTTTTTAAAGCCCTTGTAATAACCTGTTTTATCTGTCATACTAACAAACACATTAAACATACCAGATAAAATTTAAAATTGAATATAGGCTTTAAATTTTTCTCCCCCTATTTTGATTATAATCAAAAAGAACTCTGAAAGAACAAACATTAGATCTCCCCCTCAAAATATGCATAATTTAGAGAAAGCTCCCCCTTAATCATAGCATGAAATTCCCATGGGTGTGTTAGCTTCCTTTGAGGTGTCCATACTAAACTTTTTGAGGATCTTTTTGAAGTACTTGGTTTGAGAGATGAAATTGCCATCTTTAAGTTGCTTGATTTGTAGTCCAAGGAAGAATGTCAATTCTCCCATCATAGACATTTCAAACTCTCCCTGCATAATCTTAGCAAATTCTACACATAACGAATTATCAGTTGATCCAAAAATTATATCATCAACATATACCTGGACCAATAAGATATGTTCTTTTACTTTCTTAATGAACAGTGTAGAATCAATTTTTCCTCTTGAAAAATCATTTGCAGTTAGGAAACTACTTAATCTTTCATACCAAGATCTAGGAGCTTGTTTTAACCCATATAAAGCTTTCTTTAATTTGAAAATATGATTAGGATAATTAAAATCTTCAAATCCAGGGGGTTGCTCTACATACACTTCTTCTTTAATAAAACCATTTAAAAATGCACTCTTTACATCCATTTGATATAGTTTAAATTTCATCATAGATGCATAAGCAAGAAGTAGGCGTATAGCCTCTAACCTGGCAACAGGAGCATAAGTTTCATCATAATCTATACCTTCCTCCTGACAATAGCCTTTTGCAACAAGTCTGGCTTTATTCTTTGTTATGTTTCCATCTTCATCAAGCTTATTTCTGAATACCCATTTAGTTCCAATAACTTGATGTGACTCTTCTCTTGGGATTAATTCCCAGACTTGATTCCTTTCAAATTGGTTAAGTTCTTCTTGCATGGCTATGCACCATTGATCATCTTTAAGTGCTTCCTCAATGTTTTTAGGTTCAATCTGTGACACAAAAGCAACAGACATACAAAAATTTGTCATATTTCTAGTTCTTACCCCTTTTGAGATGTCACCTATGATATTGTCCATTGAGAGTCCTCTAGGTGATTGCCATTCCTTTGCTAATTGAGGAGTTTGAGAAGGCTCATTATCTTCTAAATACAGTTCATCAAGAGCCTCCCTTATATATTCATCATCACCTGCAAGTCTTTTATTTGACTCAAGAGGATTTCCCCCAAGGTCTACAATCTCATCAAAGGTAACATGAATAGATTCTTCTATATTTAAAGTTCTCCTATTAAACACTCTATATGCCTTGCTAGTTAGAGAATAACCTAGAAAAATTCCCTCATCAGCTTTTGAATCAAATTTTCCTAGATTGTCCTTTCCATTATTTAGCACAAAACATTTACATCCAAAAATCTTTAAATGTGCAACATTAGGTTTTCTACCATTAAACAATTCATATGGAGTAGATTTAATAATTGACCTAATGAGCATTCTATTTAAAACATAACATGCCGTACTAACCGCATCAGCCCAAAAATATTTAGGAACATTAGATTCATTTAACATAGTTCTTGCAAGTTCCTCTAATGACCTATTTTTCCTCTCAACTACACCATTTTGTTGGCGAGTCCTAGGAGCAGAAAAGTTATGTAATATACCATTTTCCTCACAATAATTCTCAAACTTTTCATTTTGAAACTCACCACCATGGTCACTTCTTAAAACTTTAATTCTTAGGTCTTTCTCATTTTGAATTTGTTTAGCAAACTTTCTAAAGACCTTAAAAGCTTCACTTTTCGTAGTTAAGAAAAATGTCCAAGTGTACCTAGAGTAATCATCAACAATTACAAGTCCATAATAATTTCCACCAAAGATTTTTATCCTAGAAGGTCCAAATAAATCTAAATGTAATAATTCTAGGGGTTTTGAAGTGGAAATCACATTCTTTGATTTAAAAGATGATTTTACTTGTTTACCTTTTTAGCATGCATCACACAATCTATCTTTTTCAAATTTTAACTTAGGCAATCCAATAACTAAGTCTTTTGAGATCAATTTGTTCAAATGATGCATATTTATATGAGCCGCTCTTTTATGCCATAACCAAGGGTTTTCTTCCTTAGCAACTAAACATGTTATACTAGACTCATGTAAACAATCCAAATCAATCAAATATATATTATTATGCCTAATGCCTTTTAATTCTACTTTTTCGGAATCTATTAAATGTATGGTGCAAAATTTGCTTTCAAAAGTTACCTTGAATCCTTTGTCACACAATTGGCTTATGCTAAGAAGGTTATGCTTTAGTCCATCAACAAGAAGCACATCCTTAATCTCCAATGTGTTTGCACCACCTATGTTTCCAATTCCAAGAATCTTTCCTTTGTTGTTGTCCCCATAAGTCACATATCCTTGTTCTTTGGCTTTGAAACTTACAAATTTCGTTTTATCTCCAGTCATATGTTTTGAGCATCCACTATCAAGATACCACATAGACTTCTTTGATTTGGAAGTTTCCTCAAAGTCGGAAGATATATTGTCTTTTGCCAACAAACAAATGTTTGCTTCTATCTCCGAGTCGCTTGATCCTGAATTTGAATCACTGTCATCCCAAGCAATATAGGCTTTCTTCTTGAATTGCTTTTTGCCCTTATGTTCATCATTTTTCTTGTTTGGGCATTCGGTCTTCATATGCCCTGCTTCACCACAACCATAGCATTTTATATTAACGGAAGAATTTTCTTTTACCTTTCCCTTACCTTTGAAAGGATGTCTTCCTTTTGCTTTCATGAACTTGGTGAATTTTCTTATGAAAAGACTCATCTCTTCTTCATCATTTTCGGAGTCTTCTTCTTCTTCTTTCTTATTTTTGCCTTTTGAAATCTCGGTCTTGAAGGCTAGGTTCTTCTTTTGATATTGACCCTCTTCCTCATTTAGCCTTCCAAGGTCAAGCTCATGCTCCCTTAGCTTTCCAAATAACGCCGCCATAGACATAGTGGCAAGATTTTGTGACTCCGAGATGGCCGTCACCTTAGGTTGCCATTTCCTATCCGAGAGATTTCAAAATTTTAACATTTAATTCATCAACGTCAAATACTTTACCTAATCCGGTGAGATGATTCACAATATGAGTGAAATGCTTTTGAACGTCGAAAATCGTTTCTCCTTGTTGCATCAAGAACATCTCGTATTCTTGGATTAGGGAGTTTTTACGCGCTCTTTTGACGTCGTCAGTTCCTTCGTGGGTCACTCTAAGCATTTCCCACATTTCCTGTGCACTTTTACAAACTGAAATTCTATAAAACTCATCAAGGGTTAGAGCAGATGAAATAATGTTTCTAGCCCTAACATCAAATTGTGCTTTTCGACTTTCGTCTGCAGTCCATCTAGAAAAAGGTTTAAGAACGTCAACACCGTTCTCAGTAGTTTTAGGAACAAATGGACCGTTTAAAATAGTGTCCCAAACGCCTCTATCAACAGACTCTAAAAATATTTGCATACGTACCTTCCAGAAAGGATAATTTTGACCCGCAAAAAGTGGGGGTCTGTTGATAGACGCACCTTCGGCAAAAGTTTGATTTTGTCCGGCCATTTTCGAAAATTTGAATGACTATCAAAGCAAGCTCTGATACCACTTGTTAGAATCGCGCAGCGGAATGATCGCGTGGTCGGACAAAAACCAAGAGGGGGGGTGAATTGGTTTCTTAATAAAAATTAGGTTTTCAAAATTTTCCCCAAATTTTACCGATTAAAAATTGTGTAAATGTAAATAGAGAAAGGGATAGAGTCTTACACAGGAAATTTATACTGGTTCGGATCAAAAGACCCTACGTCCAGTTGCTAATCACTCAACAGAGGATTAACGCTGTCACTATAAACAAATTGTTACAATACAAATTACAATGGAAGAGATAAAGTAAAAGATGACACCTCTCTTGAAACCCACAAGAGATGAAGAACAGCTTTCCCCAGAGACGGCACAGCACACAATCCACTAAGAACTCCACTTAGTGATTCTTATCGCTTCTAGCCCACACCAGGTTCAGAAAGCCCCCTTTCCTTGCAACAAACAGTTCTCTGGCACTCACAGCACTTAACTTTTGTATGGAAAAGGTTGTTCTTCTTTTCTGAGTGCCAAAGGAGAGTTTAAGTAGGGAAATTAGGGTTTAGGAATTGGGGATTTCGAAACTAGGGTTCTTGGTAATTGGGTTTTCGAAAATAGGGTTTGTTTGAAGTTTAAAATCAGAAACAGACTGGAATAATCGATTATTTGGAGTAATAATCGATTAAAACAGAGCCAAATACGACAGAACCCAAAACCTCTCTGTTTTAATCGATTATTTGAAGTTTTAATCGATTATTTGACCTAATAATCGATTATTTGATGTTTTAATCGATTAAAATAGTGAGTATATACTGAAAATGGTTTTCTCACTATTTTAATCGATTATTTCCCTATATAATCGATTAAAGCCGAGCCTGGATGATATATTTGGGCTTTTTGAAGCTTCTAAGTTACAGACTATGTACCGGCTATCTTAGATTCTATAATTACAGACTCAATCAAACTAAAACAGAGTTATTACAATATAGAAATCATCAATCTTCAATCTTCAATACTCTAAGTCTTTAAGCTCTTGGATCATCATCAAAATCAACATTCTTCATGATCATTATTTGCAACATCAAGTCCTTGAATGTTCAACACAATTTGACGTTAGGGCTAGAAATATAATTTCATCTGCTCTAACTCTTGACGAGTTTTATAGAATTTCTGTTTGTAAAAGTGCACAAGAAATGTGGGAAATGCTAAGAGTAACCCACGAAGGTACTGACGACGTTAAAAGAGCACGTAAAAACTCCCTAATCCAAGAATACGAGATGTTCCGGATGCAACAAGGAGAAACGATTTTCGACGTTCAAAAGCGTTTCACTCACATTGTGAATCATCTCACCGGATTAGGTAAAGTATTTGACGTTGATGAATTAATTGTTAAAATTTTGAAATCTTTGGATAGGAAGTGGCAACCTAAGGTGACGACCATCTCGGAGTCACAAAACCTTGCCACAATGTCAATGGCGGCGCTATTCGGAAAGCTAAGAGAGCATGAGCTTGAGCTTGGTAGGTTAAACGATGAAGAAGGGCAATATCAAAAGAAGAATTTAGCCTTCAAAATTGAAATCTCCAAAGGTAAAAATATAAAGGAAGAAGAAGACTCAAACAATGAAGAAGAAGAGTCGAGTCTAATGATAAAGAAGTTTACCAAATTCATGAAAGCAAAAGGAAGACATCCCTTCAAAGGTAAAGGAAAGGTAAGGGAAAATTCTTCTGTAAATATAAAATGTTATGGTTGTGGTGAAGTAGGACATGTTAAGATCGAATGTCCAAATAAGAAGAATGATGAATTCAAAGGCAAAAAGGTCTTCAAGAAGAAAGCCTATATTGCTTGGGACAATAGTGACTCAAGCTCAGAATCAAGTGACTCGGAAATAGAAGCAAATATTTGCTTAATGGCAAATGACAACATAGCATCCGACTTTGAGGTAAGTGATTTCGACACACCTTCTAGTGATGAGGATAATAACTATGATGAATTTCAAAATGCTTATAATGAATTGTTTAGTGCTTTTAAGAACTTGAAGAATTAATATAAAGCTGTAAAGAAGAATCTAAGTAGATCCGAAAAGGAAATAGAGTCCTTAAAAATGAAAATCACATGTTTAGAAGAAAAGGAGTCCTTAGAAACGAAAATTGTATGTTTAGATAAGGATAATGATAAGGACCTAGCATGTGCAAATTGTAAAGAGCATGAATATGACATAGATATTCTTAACCATTTGCTAGACAAAGCCGAAAAGGAGATAGATGATCTTAAGAAGCATGAAATGGTGTTTTCTCAAAATAATGTAAATCATAAAGTTTCTTTGAAGAAGTCTAAAAAGAAAAATAAGAGAGTATGGATAGAAAAAGGAACTAGAGCATCTATAATTAGAAATGCATTGTCGCCGCCTCCCCAAAAAGGGGGCGCGGTCGGAGCGACGCGATGGTTTTTTCGACCCTCTTTGATTTTCGCGTTTTATGGGTGGTTACAACGCCTTTAGGTTGTCCGATAACCGGGCTAACCTAGGGGCGAGGTTTTCGAAAGTATCCCTGGGTTGTCCAATGACCGGGCTAACCCAGTGACTTATTTAATTTGGGTTCTATGGAGTCGCCACCGATATTTTTACCATAAACAGCGGAAAAGGGGTTTTAAAAAGGCGTTGGTTTTCGAAAACCAACTTTGGTCATTAGAACCAGAGTTGGGTAAGGGAGTTAGTTACGTATAAAGGAAGTGTTAGTTCCTTTACGACGCCCCTTTCGGGTTCCCTATGATAGGCCGGCTAATTTGAATAAATAATTAAACTGGAAAATAGCGCTTTTACCCTTTTATTATGCGGTATTTAAATTTATGACTACATGGCCCTAGATTCTATTACGTAATTTAAATGGCAGCAATAAGAATAGAGAGGGAGAATATGCACCTCCAAAGCAAGCTTTTGTATTTCTTTAAAGAGAGGGTGCGTTTTGGCAACCCTTCACTCTACAACTCTCAGAAACTCCGGAAATGCCTCGGAGGGATTCTAAAGAAGATTTAGAACGCTCAGTTTATGCCTAGAGACACTCAGAAACTCCGGAAATGCCTCGGAGGGATTCTTAGAGAGAGAAAGTCTAGAGAGAAGGGAGAGCTACTGTTTTTCTGTGTGGAAATGAGGGGGGGAGGACCCCTATTTATAGTTTTTCGCGCCTGGCAGGTCGAGACCACCGTTTCCTCTGACAGGGTCAAGACCGCCGTCTGGAAAGTCCAGACCGCCATCTCGGTTATGGCAGAGGGTCGAGACCGCCGTCTGGATAATCCAGACCGCCGTCTCGACTAGGCAGGAATCGAGACCGCCGTCTGGAAAATCCAGACCGCCGTCTCGACTTTTGCAGGTGGCGAGACCGCCGTCTGGTCAATCGAGACGGCGGTCTCGTCCTGGCGTTGAGACGAGACGGCGGTCGGTCCTTCCAGACGGCGGTCTCGTCCCTTCAGGGCGAGAAACTTTATTTTCGGGCCAAAAAACCTTCCTATCTTGGTACGGGGGCCTAATAGTCTCTCCTAGTGGCTTGTTAGGCTTCGTACGTCTTCAAATAGGAAGCTTTCGACTTTATTCCGAGGCCGGCAAGATTTGGGGTCTACGGCTGCCCCTTTACTCGACCGATCGACTGCTTGGCCTTTTGTGCCGAGGTGATCGACCTGGAGGGTAAGGAGTTGACCCTCTTGCCGGTTGCCCTTCGGATGTACTATCTTGTGGTAGATGATGAAAGTGATGAAGATATTAGTGAAATACTTTGGCAAAGATCTCATTGATTTGATGAAGTCAAAGATGGAGTCAAAAGTCAACTTTGCAACGGTCAACAAGTTACTCAGATAAAAGAGTTAGAAGATTTAGTGTGTATACAGAAGGCTTAGGTAAAACCACTTTATCTTTTCTGCTGCATGAAGTTTCTTCACTCAAATGATTTTGCAAAATGCCTCTAAAATCGTTTTAAACAATTAAAAACAAAGCATTTTGACAAAAGCGTTCTTAATAATGTTTTTAACCGATAATGTTTTGAAAGAACCAATTAAAATCTCTTAGAATGTTCAAAGAAGTAATTTTACAGTATTTTAATCGATACAAATTACTTTTAATCGATTAAAACCCTTTAGAAACCATTATCACCGATCAGATTTAAAATATGGGCGATCAAAACTTATTTCAATCGATTAAAACACGTTTCAATCGATTAAAACACGTTTCAATCGATTAAAATCACTTAAAGGGTCGAATGATCGATCAGAATGCGATTATGACCGATCAGAGTTGGTTATGATCGATCAGAATTGAATTATGACCGATCAGATCTGTTTCAATCGATTAAAACGCATTTCAATCGATTAAAATAACTTGGAAAAATTTTGTACAGAGTTTCAATCGATTAAAACGCGTTTCAACCGATTAAAACAACTTGGAAAAATTTTGTGCAGAGTTTCAATCGATTAAAACGCGTTTCAACCGATTAAAACAACTTGGAAAAATTTTGTACAGAGTTTTAATCGATTAAAACTTCTTTTTATCAGTTAAAATAACTTGAAAAGTTTTATAAGAAAGTTTTGCAGTATATCAATCGATTAAAACACGAAACAATCAATTGAATTAACTTAGAAGATTTTTTGAAAAGTGTTTTAATTGATATAACCGTTGCAGTATCAGCTAAACCAATTCTATTAAAGAATCAAGAACGCATTAATGGATTGAAAGGACTTTTAACAGATTGAAACGGCTATTTCAACAGATTAAAACAAACTTTCAACAGATTAATTAATGCAGCAGTTTTTGAAAATACTCTTTAAAAACAGTTTTGCTTGAACTTTTTAAACAGACTTTGAATATCAGTTTTTACACATCCTTAAGCAATCATTCAAGCAAACCTTAGAACTTTTTCAAGAAAGATTCACAACAATTTTTTGAAGTTATTTTGAAAATCTTTCTTGAGGCAACTTGCATTCTTTTGAAGAAGAAACTCTCTGCAGATTTGGATAAACTTGGTTTGAGCTTTCTAGTTTCTTCTTTGTAAATTCTTTTTCATTCTTTTGTATTGTGTTGTGCCTGGAATTTGGGCACAAGTTTCTCTCATGCTGGAAGTTGGTTGTGGAGGTTATCAAGAACTGGAATTTGGTTCTTGGTGAAAGGTTTGGTGCTTGGAATTTGGGCACTTGGTTTCTCTGCAACTGGAATTTGGTTGTAGAGGTTATCAAGAACTGGAATTTGGTTCTTGGTGAAAGGTTTGGTGCCTGGAATTTGGGCACTGATTTCTCTGCAACTGGAATTTGGTTGTAGAGGTTATCAAGAACTGGAATTTGGTTCTTGGTGAAAGGTTTGGTGCCTGGAATTTGGGCATCGGTTTCTCTCAAGCTGGAATTTGGTTGTAGAGGTTATCAAGAGCTGGAATTTGGTTCTTGGTGGAGAGGTTAAGTGCAGGAACTGGAATTTGGTTCTTGTGTTAGATTAGGTGTAAGATTGTTGAATCTGTAAAACATTTAATCTAGTGGAACCCAGCTGGAATTTGGTCGGAGACTCGGATGTAGCCCTGGTATTGGGTGAACCAAGTATAAAATACCGGTGAAATCTTTCTTAACCTTTCTCTCTTTAAATTCAGTTGTTCGCTTTTATTTTAATTGATTGCTTTGAGATTCAAGAATAGATTAGTAAACTTAATTTTCGAATTAGATAATCTGTGATTTGCGAAAAACTATCAAAGATCAATTCACCCCCCTCTTGATCTAAAACTACTTTTCTAACAATTGGCATCGAAGCAAGGTGCTTGAAAGTTATTCAAGTCTCTTGATCCATGGCTGAAAATAGGTTACAATTTTCTGAGGGGGCATCTATTAACAGACCTCCACTATTCTGTGGAACAGATTATCCTTTTTGGAAAATTAGGATGAAAATCTTTATTGAATCCATTGATAGAAATGTTTGGGATGTTATTTCTAATGGTCCTTTAATTACGGATAAAGAATGGTCCAGCTTGAATGATGAGGAGAAGAAGAAAGTTCAAAGTGACTGCACTCGCAAAAAATAAAATTACTTCGGACTTAACATGGATGAATTTTTCAGGGTATCCCAGTGCAAATCTGCCAAGGAGATGTGGGATGTTCTTGAGGTCACCCATGAAGGGACATCAGATGTAAAGAGAGCCGAGAAAGCATACTTTAATAAGAGAATATGAGCTGTTCAAGATGCAGACTGGTGAAAGCATTGCGGATGTGCAGAAACGATTCGCTCACATCATTAACCATTTAATGGGCCTAGGTAAGACATTTGATAAGGAAGAATTGAATATTAAAGTGTTGAAATGTCTTGACAGGTCTTGGCATCCAAAAGTCACGAGCAATATCGGAATCAAAAGATCTGTCCGCTATGACAACAACTTCTCTGTTTGGAAAACTTAGAGAACATGAAATGGAAATCACAAGATTTAATGAACAAGAAGTCTACGAGAAGAAGAACAGAAGTATAGCACTTAAAGTTGAAGAAAATCAAGAATCGAGAGGAAGAAAGTGAGAACCTTGGACTGCTTGTTAGGAAATTCAACAAGTTTCTCAAGAAAAAGATCCAAGACAAGGAAAGACATAAGAGGTATGAGAAACTGATTCTTCTAACAATGTTATGGTCAAGGCCATGCGATGGAATGTCAGAGAACAAACAAAGTGAGAAGAAAGAAGAAAAAGCAAAAAGAAGAGCCTATATAGCTTGGGATGACAATGACACTTCATCAACAGACAACTCTGATAATGAAGAAGCCAACCTATGTCTAATGGCAAGTCAAAATCCTCAATCTAGCAATGTAAGTTCTAGTTCCTCTTCAAATTTAGTGAATTATGATGCATTGCAAGAAGCATTTAATGAAATGCATGAAGAGGCTAAGAAACTACAAAAAGAAAACGATAGGCTAAAAGGGCTAAATAATTGGCTAGTAAATAAAGTTGATTCTCTGGAAAAAAGAATTCTTGAAGATGAAAATGATTGTGATTACTTGAAATTAATTCATGCTAATTCTGATTGTGCTTGTAATAAACCATGTAATAACTGTTCAGAATTACAAAAGAAGATTGATTTTTTATCTCAAACTATTTCAAGATTCACACAAGGGCAAGCCAATCTTGATGTTTTACTTGGGTCTCAAAAATTGATTTTTGACAAATCTGGAATAGGATTTAAATCTAGATCCAGGAAAACAAACACAAATAGGAATTCATACTCTGTAAACAAATGTTTCTACTGCATGAAGAAAGGTCACTCGGTCAAATACTGTAGAATAAAAAAGTATGTTATTCCTAAAGGAAGAATGAAATGGGTGCCAAAAATTAATTCATTTCAAATAACCTGATCAGGACCCAGTAACTATAAAGGGTACCATAAAAATTCTTAACTTGTTTTGCAGGAACAAAATCTGGGAATCCCTTGAAGTTCAGAGCTGCGAATCAGGTTCTGTTTTTCCTAAACTGATTGTTTTAATTGATATAAACCAGTATTAATCGATTAAAATAACTTACAGAAGATATTAATAAATCTGTCCGTACAGTTTTAATCGATTGAAATGCGAATCAATCGATTAAAATGTTCTCAGGATTTGAGTTTAACTGTTTTAATCGATTAGAATGAATTTATATCAACTAAAATCACTAAGGTATCAAATTTAATCGATTCATTTTCATTTTAATCGATTTAAATTCTGGTATCATCTTCTAAATCTCTTCCGAGTATGGATACATCGATTCTTTTAAGTATTAATCGATCATTTTACTTTGACATTTTCAAACCGAATATTAAGGATCAAATTAATAGGATAATTTGTTGTTTAATCAATTTGTTCCTGAAAATCATTTTCAAAACATCCAAATGAAATTTGGTACATGAAATCAGATCAGAAACCCATGGTTTTATGATAATCAGAATCTGCATAATATGTTTAAAATATATTCCCAATAGTCTGTAAGTACTCACTGTCCCTGAATCATCAAACCAGGTTCTGAACTTATCATTTCTCAACTTATCATCTTTCTTCCGTTTTCATATTTTCAAAATCTTCTCTCAATTCTATGCTGCAAACGTGATCGAAGCAACACAGAAATCCATGGTTTCACTCGTAATATTCATTAGAGAATTTAGTTTCTTTCAACCTTAAATAATGGCAAGACAATCATGAATAATGCCGAATTTTCTTTCATTGGCTCAATTCAAACTCTGATAGATGTCTACATTTCTCCTAAATACTTTACATGAAATGCTTGCAGTGGTAACTAATATTCAGCTTCTGATAATAAGTTGTTGATTACTAAGAAGTATGATCAGATAAATTGGACACACGTTTACATTTGATTTCGGATATTACCTAGCAATATATTTGAAATAATTTTGGACATGCATTAGTTCAAGACTCTTGGTGAAATTCATTGGAATTGTGCAACTCTGATAATTCGTCTTAATCATCAAAGTCACGAAGTGTCACCGTAAGAAAACCAATCTGAGACAACGAATTCAAGAACTGAATGAAAAGCTAAAAGTACCACAGGGAATGTGTGTTTTATGGTCGAGTACGAGGATCAATTTTATATTGATGATCTGGCATCCTTAAACAACAAACCAACAAGAGGATCTTTCAGTGATTCTAAAGGAATTTCAGATGTTTTGATGCCCATGATAATAGTGATGTATGAGATATGTATGGATATGGTCATTGACCGTGGAATCCTGGACTGCTGTCATCATTAGATCTGTTTCGTATGCTTATGTTTCAATATATGATATCACTGGAAACAACAAAGTTGAAGAAGATTCATTCCTCAAAGATGATGATGACTGATCCATTTGAAGGGAAAAATAACACGCAATCTTTTTGCTTCATACTACATTGAGGATGTAGTTATTTGCTTGGATGGTGAAAACTGCAGAGTTTATAATAGGAAAAACAGCTGTTGGTATCTCAATGATTGATAAAGCAAAATTGGTTTCAGCAAAAAGTGAAGACTATGGCCTTTTAAAGATGGTAAGGATAAAATGACTGAATCATGAATTCTGATACCGGACACAAATAATCAGGGAAGTATGGATAAAAAGGGTCCCTTCTTACCTTATCTCTTATATGTTATTGTTTTTTTATGCTTATTTTTCTGGGTCTGTAACATTACTGGTTATATACCAGACACATTTGCTTTAACTTTGACTGAGATAATGTAGGTTTTAATTTGGATAAACCTAACATAGATAGAATTAGATCATAATTCTGATATTGTTGGATCTATTAATGAAAAGATAATCAATATAGTTGATATTGTTGCTAAACACCTTTCTAGATAATCAGTTCACAACATATCTACTAAATTAGATATAAGAAATTCGCATCAGATATGTCATAGTTTTCAAATCTGAATGTTTTAATCAATACAAAATCCTTTAAATCGATTAAAAGAATTTATTCCACAGTTTTCATTACTGTTTTAATCGACTAAAAGTCGAAATAATCGATTAATTGCACTAAAGTTTCATGTTTTCAAATTTTTAAATGTTTTAATCGATTAAACCCTTCTTTCAATCGATTAAAATCATTACCAAAAACATTTTAATCGATTCTGTTCTGTTTTTAATCGATTTTTATTCTGGAAAGAAAGATTAAAGGCTTTAGTTAATGGTTGTTCCTGTAACATGCTACTAAAGCGTGATTCCCTTATCTTTACACGTGTTAATTGTATTCATTACAAACGTGTTAATGAAGATAAGTTTGAATCAACTTTAATTAATCTTTACATGAGTAAAGTATTGATTTCTTTTTTCAAAAACTCAAACTGTTGAAAACCTTTGCATTTCATTATTTCTCTTCTGTTCCCTATTTTTGATGAAGTCAAAAGGGGGAGAAATAGTTGCTTTACTTTAGGATCAATTTAGAGAAATAAATCTCACATTAAGGAAGCATCATTTTAGGGGGAGAAATAAGTTTTAGGGGAGAAATAGGACATTAATACATTTTTAAATTTCTCACTAATCTGTATTATCAAGTGACTTCTCTTGTAGAGTTTGTTTTTCAAAATGGTGTTTGTCTTCATCAAATAAGGGGAGACTAAAAGTGATGAAGATCTTAGTGAAATACTTTGGCAAAGATCTCATTGATTTGATGAAGTCAAAGATGGAGTCAAAAGTCAACTTTGCAGCTGGTCAACAAGTTACTCAGATAAAAGAGTTAGAAGATTTAGTGTGTCTATAGAAGGCTTAGGTAAAACCACTTTATCTTTTCTGCTGCATGAAGTTTCTTCACTCAAATGATTTTGCAAAATGCCTCTAAAATCGTTTTAAACAATTAAAAACAAAGCATTTTGACAAAAGCGTTCTTAATAATGTTTTTAACTGATAAAGTTTTGAAAGAACCAATTAAAATCTCTTAGAATGTTCAAAGAAGTAATTTTACAGTATTTTAATCGATACAAATTACTTTTAATTGATTAAAACCCTTTAGAAACCATTATGACCGATCAGATTTAAAATATGGGCGATCAAAACTTATTTCAATCGATTAAAACACGTTTCAATCGATTAAAATCACTTAAAGGGTCAGAATGATCGATCAGAATGCAGTTATGACCGATCAGAGTTGGTTATGATCGATCAGAATTGAATTATGACCGATCAGATCTGTTTCAATCGATTAAAACGCATTTCAATCGATTAAAATAACTTGGAAAAATTTTGTACAGAGTTTCTAGAGAGAAGTTTTTAGAGAGAAGGGAGAGCTAGAAGCTTGTGGTGTGTGGAAATGAGGGGGGGAGGACCCCTATTTATAGGTTTTCGTGCTGTCAGGTGGCGAGACCGCCAGTCTCGTCTGACAGGGTCGAGACTGCCGTCTCGTCCAACGAGACCGTCGTCTCGACCTGTCAACACGGCGAGACCGCCATCTGGAGGAACGAGACCGCCGTCTCATCCTTCGCAGGTGGCGAGACCGCCGTCTCGTCAAGCGAGACGGCGGTCTCGCCACTTGCATGAGACGAGACGGCGGTCTAGGAATTCCAGAGGGCGGTCTCGTCCCAACAAAGCGAGAAAACTTATTTTTTTGTACAGAAACTCCCTCCTATCCTAGTATGGGGCCTAATAGTCTCTCCTAATGGCTTGTTAGGCTTTGTCCATTTTGAAATAGGAGGTCTTCTGGTCTTTATTTGGAGGCCGGGCAAGATTTGGGGTCTACAGCTGCCCCCCCTTTACCCGACCAGTCGACTGCTGGCCTTTTGTGCCAGGGTGATCGACTAGAGGGTAAAGGAGTTGACCCTCTTGCCCGGTTGCCCTTCAGATGTTCCATCTTTGCGGCGGATGATCTTTTGGGGAAATGTTGTGTTGTGCGCTTCTCAGATGCTCCTTTGACGTGGTAGCTGACCCCTTCGGCTGATGGGTATGAACCCCCATCTGGTTTGACGAGTACGAACCCCCGCCCGGTAAGCCCCCTTTTGTAAGGCCTGATGAGTTTACACCCCCATCTGGTGTTTAGCCTCCGGATGCTCCATCTTGCGGTAGCTGATCCTTTGGCCGACGAGTACGAACCCTCGTCTGGTTTGGTGCCTCTGGATGCCCCTTCTTGCGGTGGCTGATCCTTTGGCAGTGGTGGCGGCTTACTGATTCTGATCATGCGCCGGCCAGGCACTCCTTGTGTGCTGGTTGATAGGTATAAACCCCCTATCAGGCTGGTACAGTCCATTGCGTAGGACTGGTGGTGGTGGCGGCTTACTGCTCAGGTGGCTCATGCACCGATCACTTGAGGTGTTCTTTCTTTGTCTTTGTTTGGTTTTTATGGTCGTCTGGTCTACGCCGTGGATTTTGTTGGTGTTCATCCAGCTTGGTTGGTTGCTAGGGATTCTTTGTTTTTGATCATTTGGTATTTGTCATCCGACTTCATCGGTTGTCGGGGATTTTTGATGAGTACCTTTTAGGTAGGCAGAAATTCTCTAGGGATTTTTTGATCTTGGTGACACCTCTTGAGTAGGCGGATATCCATTGAGAAATTTGTTGATTTTGATGGTGCCTCTGAGTAGGCAGATGCTCTATTGAGTTTCTGGTAATGCCTTTGAGTAGGCAGATGCTTCATCGAAAGTGAAGACTTTTGGCTGCATTTGTTTTGCCTCTGACTAGGCTGATGTCCCTTTCTGGGAAAGTTGGCTCTCGCTCGCCAGATCTTGCCTACGCCTAGGAAAATGACTCTTCTAAGGATGTGAGTCTGGAATTTGCCTTTGTCGTAGGCTCACTGGAGATGATTTTTCTCTTTTTGGTGATCCACCGGGGAATTGATTGCCTTCCCGGGGATCTGATTTTGATTTGCCCCCTGAGGGAATGGAGTTTTGACTCCTTAATTGATGTGGGTGCGAGCTGGCTTTTGTGGTGCTCTTATTTTGTCGAAGGAATTTCCAATTCCCTTTTTTTTTATTCTTTCTTTTCCTGAGGTGACCCACTTAGGGAGCAAGGATTTTCATTTGATTTCGCCTTTTTCCACGATTTACCTCTTTTTTATCGCGATTTGAAATTTGGCTTTTTCGGGATAATGCGTAAGCCTTTTTACTTTTTAGTCTCTTTTTATTACGCTGGTTTTTTCCCTTCTTCTCTTTTTTTTTGGGGAGGTCCACTAGGGATGACGCTTTATTTCTTTAGTGATCCACCAGGGAATTAGTTGACTTCCTGGGCATCTGATTTTTTCTGGGATGGAGTCCTGGCTCCTTGGTTAATGTTGATGCGAGCTGACCTTGTAAAGCTCTTATTCTACTGGAGAACGGGAATTTCTGATTCTTTTTTGTAGATTTTTTTTTTGGAGATCTACTTGAGGATTTTTATTCAGCCTTCTCTATCATGGCCTTTTTGGACATCCACTGGGGATGCAAGGGTTTTCTTCTTTTTTCCTTTTTTTCGTTGAGCCCTTGTTGGTATGGAGACTTGACTCTTTTGATTGTTGATGATGGTGGGCTCTTGAAGCCTTTATTCTCCATTGGGGAGTGTGGAGGCGACTTTGGGTGAGTGTGCTCGATGACTCATGTGGTGATGCAGCTGAGTCGTGAGGTAATCTTTTTGTTTTGCCTCTGGAGTAGGCAAGGATCCTTTTGGGGATGACTAAGCCTTTCCGTCGGCTTTTTATGATGTCTGATGATTGTGCCCTCTTTTATTGGGTGATGATTAGAGCTTTGACTTCTGGAAGCTTCTTATGACAACTTGCTCTTCTTTCTTGAGGGAGAGCGATGTTTGGAGACTTATTACTTTCTTGTGCCTTCTTTTCTGGGTAGAAGGATGGTAGTTGGAGCTCTTATTTTGCTGAGTCACTTGATTGATGACTTGCTCCGTTTTCTTGAGGGCATTATTTGGAGACTTAGTCTCAGTGATCCTGTTTTTAATCACAAACATGGAGCTAGTCTCCTTATATGCATGAATGTTTTTCGTTTTTTGTTATTTGTCTGGAGTAATTTTTATTTCTTTTATTTTTGCCATTGACAAAGTCGTTTTGTGCGACTACTTGTGTGGATGTCCTAAATGCAATCTATTCTTTTTTATTGATGCATCTGGAAAAGTGACTGGCATTCTCCTGCTGGACTTTCATGATTATGATGAAGGACCCCTCTCTTTCATTCATTTTTGGTTTAGCCCTATCTTTTGCCTAGACCGCCCTTTTTGGGGTTTTCGGTCTAGCGGGCTGCCTTAATTTTTGCCTAGGATATCTTAGCGGGCTTTTTCCTTTTTTATGAATGCCCTAACTTTTGCCTAGACCGCCCTTTACGGGTTTTCGATCTAGCGGGCTACCCTAACTTTTGCCTAAGAATCTCCTAGCAGGCATTATTCTTTTTATTGTCATTTTTTCTTTCTCTTCTTTTTTGAGAGATAGGAGCCTATCATATGCATGCAATGTTGGCGATATGCATCCTATAATACTATTTAAATTAATTTTTCAAAAGGATTAACCAATGTGCTTTTACTTCTGATGAGCTTCTGACGTTATGTGCTTTCGTCGACAGGGATAGGCTGTACCAATTTTGTCGTCTCGATTTTTTCATGACCGAAGAATGATTGTGCTAATTGTAGAGTGACTTGCCATGTCAGTGCGCCCCTCCCTTTCCTCGGGGATGTCGATCCTCCTATTGATTACTATCTCCACATTTCCCTACTAATTACTAGAATGTCGTAGTGGTAAGGGTCAAGAGAAAAGAAGGAAGATGATGTTTAATTCAAAGGCTTGTGTTTTAGAATTGTTTTATTTTGACAAAAAAATGGTTTTTGTAAGCACGGCTAGCCAAGGTTGGTTAGAGTGTTTAGGCTAGTTTAAACAACGTTTTGTTTATGGAGTGGCGTCTTATTCTATGGCGCTTGCTATGACTGATTGACTTCCCTAGTCTGCCCTTTGGGTTTTCAGCTTAGGATGTTGTGTTTTGGCCCTATCTTTTGTCTAGGTTCCTTCTTTTTGTATATTTTCGGGGAATCCTAGCGGACCTTATTTTGTAACCCTAACTTTTGCCTAGGCTACCCTTTATTTTTGTTCGGGTGTCCTACCGGGTTGACCCTAACTTTTGCGTAGCCCCCTTCGGTGAGTTTCCTACCGGGTATCTTGCCCTCTCTTTTTTGGCCTTTGGCTTTTATGGGCTTCTTTTGATTTTTGTTTTCTTTTTGTACAACATTGGCGAAACACGGCTTTATTTATGACGAGGTAAAACTTTATTTTGTGTTTCTAGTCAATCAGTGGTGATGGATTTGACTTTTATTTTGGTCAATGGCGCAGTTTGATTACTTTGACGCACTTTTGAAAACGTTTGCTTAAACATGGTTATTAATGAGGTTTGGACATTAATTGCAAGAAGAGAAGCAGATAGTAAGAATGACATTCTTTGTAATTAATAGGGAAATGTGTGCCCTACAATGCTCGGGGGTCGGGCTAGCCCCGAGGAGTAATCTCTAATAGTCATTGGATTTACAAGCCCTAACAATCAGAAGGGAAACATCTAATGACTAAAGTCACTTTTGATGCTTGAACCCCTCTATTTGGGAAAATTTGATTCAAGGTGCGGAGGGGAGACTTCCCTTTTCTCCGTGCAGCTTGTTCCTTTGTAGGATTATGCTTCAAATGATTGTCTTTAAAATCCGGTGGCTCCCTTATTCCTTGTGAGTTTCTAATGAGCCCTTGGTTTGGGCGATATCCATATTTTCTCATCATGTGGGTCACCTTCATATTGTTGGGGAAGTCTTTTCATATTGGCAAAAGATATTTCAAAGGTCCTCTTCAGTCGCATCCATTCAAGGTAGGGCAAACGACTTGCTGATCTGAATGTCGTCTTTAGCTCAAACTGTGATTAGCTTGCCGCCTACCCTGAGTTTGTCTCTTTGGCGGAGCATTGAGAGAACTGCCTTAGCGTCGTGAATCCAAAGTCTACTCAGTTTCCTCCTTTGGATTATGTTCTTCTTCGGTCTTTTTATTTTTTCTTTATTTGTAGGAGCGTCATCTTACAGCTCCTTGGAGGAATAGATTCTTCCATTTCTTGTTGTGCCCCCAATGCCGGCTATGCTGGAGATATTTTCATTGATGGAAGATGTTTCTACGTATCTTAATGGTACAACTTTATTGGACGTAGGAGGCATGAACAAATGTAACGACATCCTTGCCTCCTCTTTCTTATTAACTCGGATGACCAACGGTTGAGACTTATTATCCTTCTTAGGCGGATCAACCGTTGGAGATAACTTGACGACAAAAGGTTTGCTCTTCACCCTACTTCGATTCGTGGAAAGCACATTGACTAATCCTTTCTTTTTATTTATTATTATTTAAGTGAGAATGAATGCAATTTATGAATGCAATTCATGAATGCAATAGACGGTTGAGGAGATGATGAAAACAAACAATTTTAGAATTTCTATTTTAATTTCTCTTTTTTTTTTTTTTTTTTTTTGCATGGCATGCGAATGCCCTACCCTTTTTCATGGTTTTGAGGAATGTTCACATTCTTCAACTGTCTATTGTTAGATGCATGTTATGAGGATGAAGTTTGGTGGATGCATGTATGCAAGTGTTTGTTTTTTCCTAAACATTATCATGTTTTATTTTCTAACATGATGTATGATAGTGTTTGGGATTTTGTGTTTTTTTTTTTTGTATGCGGATGAGGGCATGAAGAATACCAGCCGCTTTCTAGAATGCAAAAAAATTTTTATTGAATGATTTATGAGATGGATATTCTTTAAGACAATGGCTTAGGTATCCTCCTTAAAGCTTACGCTTTATGGGGTATCCTACCCACCTTGGTGTAATGGTTCTTTCTCCATCACAGATTTGACAAGTATAATGACAATCACCATCACACCTTAGTACACTTGTCCCTTCCTTGTCGCGAAGGTCACAAATGTGCTCGGGGCCTCTTTCGCCATTGTCTTAGGGATATCTTGTGCTCCCTAGAATGAATGTATGCATGCATGCACCAGTACAAATGGGCAGTAGATGTTCAAAGTGCGATAACTTTTGACTGGGTTGTCCGATTTGGACGCACAACATGTCAAAACGAAGAGAAAAGGGTGAAGAACCAAGTTGCAAATTCCCAAAGGGGATTTGGCCCAGTAATTTTCCCAAAACACGCCTCTAAGACCCATTTTTTGAGGGATTTATTAAAATGATGCATATGTATACTTTCCTTATGCATTTATTTTCTCTCTTGGTTTTTCCATTTATGATGCAATATGAATGATATAACTTTGTCAACATTATTGTTATAAATGTTTTGATTTTGTTATTATTATTTTATTTATTTTGGACTTATTTTTTATTTTATAGCCTTTTATCTCTTCTGTCGGACTGCGTGGCTACTTAGCTTACAAAGAACCTGAAACCAGGCTAGCTAAAAGGCAGACTATCCGAGATAAAATGTGGCTTTATGAAAAATATTTAGCGTCCCTTATCTCTTCTGTCAGAACTGCGTGGCTACTTAGCTTGCAAAGAACCTGAAACCAGGCTAGCTAAAAGGCAGACTGTCCGAGATAAGGGTGTTTATTGTAAAAATATTTTTTGTGATTTTTGTTCTGTTGTTTGTTTATGCTATGCAATCAAATGCAACAAACAAATGCACACACAATTCAGTCATCCCCGAACAGGCGAGAAGTCGTTTTTATCACGAGGTAGGGTTTTCCTGCAGAAAAGTGCTTTGGCGAGGGTTAGTTCTAACTGTTCTCACCAGGCTAAGGCCCCCAAGGTGCCCCCATTATAGGGTCCCCACTCTCCAGCCGTCCGACTATGCTTAGCACTAAGGCCGTAGTCAGTCTTGTTGCCAAAAGAGGAAGGTTATCACCTTGAGTGGTGGTTTCCGATCACACTGGTGGGCTCAAGGCCCTCACTACAGCGAACCGTACCTGCCACCCACTCCCTATGGTTTTCTCACTTGCCCCCGGGTATATAGGGAACTGTTGTGTGCAAGGGTTTGTGTACAATTTGTATTTCACACAATTGCGGAAGTATAAACAAACAACAGTTATTAAAGCCAAGCAATAAAACATGTTATAATACAAGTTAAGGGCAAAAGCGTTATTTTCTTGGTTTATTTATTTTTTAAGCTGGCCCATCACTAAATGAGATCAACTCTCGAGGCTTCCCCAGTGGAGTCGCCATCTATCGCCGCCGTAAAAAAAGATGGCGGTCGGAGCGACGCGATGGTTTTTCGACCCTTTTGTTTTTCGCGTTTTTGTAGGTGGTTACAACGCCTTTAGGTTGTCCGATAACCGGGCTAACCTAGGGGCGAGGTTTTCGAAAGGTGTCCTTGGGTGGTCCGATAATCGGGCTAACCCAAGGACTTATTTATTTTGGGTTCTGTGGAGTTGCCACCGATGTTTTTACCGGAAACATCGGAAAAGGGGTTTAAAAGGCGTTGGTTTTCGAAAAACCAACTTTGGTCATTAAAACCAGAGTTAGGTAAGAGAGTTAGTTACGTGTAAAGGAAGTATTAGTTCCTTTACTACGCCCCTTTCGGGTTCCCTATGATAGGCCGACTTTTTTGTTAATAAATAAACTGGAAAAATACCCTTTTGCCCTTTTTATTGTGTGGAATTTAAAAGTATGACTACATGAGCCTAATCTATTTGCGTAATTTAAATTTAAAGCGATAAAAGGGGAGAGGAAGAGTTTAAACCTCCGAAACAAGCTTTCTTTTTTATTTCTCTTTAAAAGAGGGTGCTTGTTGGCAGCCCTTCACTCTACACGATGCTGGAAACTTTTCTAGACGCCGAAAAACGCTCTCAAAGGCACTCAGAAACTCCGGAAATGCGTCGGAGGGATTCTAGAGAGAAGTTTTTAGAGAGAAGGGAGAGCTAGAAGCTTGTGGTGTGTGGAAATGAGGGGGGGAGGACCCCTATTTATAGGTTTTCGCGCTGTCAGGTGGCGAGACCGCCGGTCTCGTCTGACAGGGTCGAGACCGCCGTCTTGACCTGCCAACACGGCGAGACCGCCGTCTGGAGGAACGAGACCGCCGTCTCGTCCTTCATAGGTGGCGAGACCGCCGTCTCGTCAAGCGAGACGGCGGTCTCGCCACTTGCATGAGACGAGACGGCGGTCTGGGAATTCCAGAGGGCGGTCTCGTCCCAACAAAGCAAGAAAACTTATTTTTTTGTACAGAAACTCCCTCCTATCCTTGTATGGGGCCTAATAGTCTCTCCTAATGGCTTGTTAGGCTTTGTCCATCTTCAAATAGGAGGTCTTCTGGTCTTTATTTGGAGGCCGGGCAAGATTTGGGGTCTACACCCATTAGATGATTGATGATATGGGTGAAGCGCTTCTGCACATCTGCAATACTTTCTCCAGTTTGCATTTTAAACAACTCATATTCTCTTATGAGAGTATGCTTTCTGGCTCTCTTTACATCAGTTGTTCCCTCATGAGTAACCTCAAGAACTTCCCACATTTCCTTGGCATATTTGCATTGGGAGACCCTGAAAAACTCATCCATATTTAGTGCAGAAGTAATTATGTTTTTAGCAGTACAATCACTTTGAACTTTTTTCTTTTTTTCATCATTTAAACTAGACCATTCTTTTTCTGTAATTAAAGGACCATTAGCAATTACATCCCAAACATTCCTATCAATAGATTCAATAAAGATCTTCATCCTAATCTTCCAAAATGGATAATCTGTCCCACAAAACAGTGGTGGTCTATTAATAGAAGCTCCCTCAGAAAAAGGTAATTTGTTTTCAGCCATTTAAAGATTTGGACCGAAAGCCTTGAATAACTCTCAAGAACCTTACTCTGATACCAATTGTTTGAAATATAGGCTGAGATCAAGAGGGGGGGGGGGGGTGAATTGATCTTTGAAAGATTTTCCCAAATTACAGATTATCTATTTCAAAGATTAAGATTTCTGATCAATTCTTGAATCACACACAGCAAACAATCAAAGATAAATGCAGTGACAGAATTTAAAGGAGAGAAAGGTTTAGAAAGATACAACCAAGGTTTATACTGGTTCACCCAATCCCAGGGCTACGTCCAGTCTCCAGCCAAATTCCAGCTGGGTTCCACTAGATTGAACGTTTTACAGATTACAACTTTAATCTCACACTCAATCTACCACAAGAACCACAATTCCAGTTCCTGCACCTAAACCTTCACCAAGAACCAAATTCCAGTTCTTGACTAACCCTGCAGCCAAATTCCAGCTACAGAAACCAGTGCCCACAATTCCAGGCACTCACAATATAGTAACGAAAGTAAAAAAACAAATAGAAGAAACTTAGAACGCTCAAACCAGATTTATGCAGCTCTGTAGTATGTGTTTCTTCTAAAAAAGAATGCAATTTTGCCTCAAGAAAGAACTCTTATGAACTTCACAAAAACTAGCGTGAATCTCTCTTGAAAGTAGCACTTTTGATTGCTTGATTGATTGCTAAAAGATGTTTTTTAAAAGGTTCAAGCAAATCTGTTTATATAGAAGATTTTCAAAACTGCTGGCTTATTTAATCTGTTAAAATAATCTTTTAATCTGTTAAAATGTTCTTGATTATTTTCCATATGTGTTTTAACTGATACGACACCGTTTATATAAATTAAAACTCTTTGTAAAAAATCTTCTAAACTGTTTTAATCGATTGTTTCGTCTTTCAATCGATTAAAATACTGCAAAATATTCTTATAAACTTTTCTAAGTTATTTTAACTGATAACAACCTGTTTTAATCGATTAAAACACTTAGCAGAAATTCTCTTAAGTTGATTTAATCGATTAAAAGTATTCTGATCGATCAAAAACTCATTCTGATCGATCATATGCCCATTCTGATCGGTCATATGCTCATTCTGATCGATCAACACATACCCAAATGGTTTTAATCGATTATTTCGAAGTTATATCGATTAAAATACTTCCAAAACACTTCCCTGAACATTTTAAGTGATTTTAATCGGTTATTTCGAAACTATATCAGTTAAAATACTGACAGAAGGTTTTCAAAACTTCCTTTAATGAAAACAATCGATTATTTCGAAAACATATCAGTTAAAAACTTGTTGCAAAAAGTGTTAAGAACATTTTAGTTGATAAAGCTTGTAAACTATTAGTTAAAATAGTTAATTAAAAACCTTTTAACAAAATACTTTGTTTTTAACCGTTTAATCGCTTTTTAGAGGCATTTTGCAAAATCTTTTAAATTAAGAAACCTCATGCAGCAGAGAGATAAAAATGATTATACCTAAGCAGTGATGCAGACTCACTAATCTCACTACCCTTTTATCTAAGAGACTTTTGACTGTAGCGAAGTAGCCTTGACTTCATTTTGTCTTTATCAAATCAACAAGATTTTTGCCAAAGTAAATCAATAAGATCTTCATCTCTTTCATCGGCAAGAATTGCAGGCAAGGGACTCTTCAAGTTCACGTCCCAGGCGAAGAAGGTGTCCATGATGGCTTGATCCACTGTGTCGAGGTGGAAAGGGAACAAGATCGTTCCAAATATGATTAATGCCAGGGTTTTGTTAAAAGCGACCCATTCTGTCCTTTCAGCCAAGTCGGACAGATGGTCTTCTAACATTGAGACTTTCCAATCCTGGGTGTTCCCTTTTCCTATCAGGGTAGTCTGCCAGAAAGGCAGTTGAATGATGGCAGCGACTTGTGCTGCAGGAGTATATGCCCCGTGACGGATATGGACCCCGGCTGATTTGGGCCATTTCAACATGATTTCATACTCCTCTAAGGTGGGCACCATGTCAAACTGTGGAAATTCGAAGCAGCGCAGACTGGAGTTCCAGAAGTGAACTAATACCCTGACGAAAACTTGATCAACATAGATCTTCAGCAGGTCGAGAATCCGTCCATAGGATTTCTCAAATTCGGAGCGGACCTTTGGTGGCATTATCGCGCAAAGCCGTTCCAATTTTTCAGTATGGTATCGGGGAATATCCACCTTCTTCAATTGTCTACTAGTCCCCTCCATTTTCTAAAACCAAAATGCATGTTTTATGAAAATGATGCTTATTCGAATGAATGTGAGTG